>JAVANC010000010.1:26429139-26472511 GCA_033319125.1 Parnassius glacialis | reverse complement strand
AGGCTCTTTCTTGAAGGTCCCTAAGTCGTATTGGTCCAGAAATCGCTGGTGGTAATCGATTCCACAAGGAAGTTGTGCGAGGGAGAAAACTTCTACTGAATCGCACAGTGGTGGACCGCCAATCATGTAGATGAAATGGATGGTATCACAAGTTCTGTCGCGATGTGCAATAGTGAAATTGAGCGGCTGGAATTAGTCCGAACAATTCCTCAGAGCACTCCCCGTGATAGATGCGATAAAATACGCAAAGAGATGCAACCTCTCTACGCAATGCCAGTGAGTCAAGCCGATCGAAAGAACTCGGTCGTCGACGATTCGAGCCGCTCTGCGCTGGATGCGGTCAAGTGGAAGGAGCTAGCACTGGGGGCCCCTGCCCAGAGATGGGAACACCACCTCCCATGGCCCCACCGACCCTCAGGTCATACGGGCCGAATCTCGGGAGATGCGCGCGGTACTTGCGCGTGGCTCTTTTCTGCGCGCACTTTCTTGACTCCCTACAAATATTTAATCTGTTCCTTGTCCCTGTATTTACGTCATTCTCCCCCTTCTGGGGCTGACGGCACACTGACGCCTACGTCGTCAGTCCTTCCTGCCAACACTCTATCATTACTTCTCCTGCGGTCATGCCATCTGTGCGCAAACTCGCGCAACAGCCCGTAGTTCACCTCGCCGCTGACGAGATCCGGGTAATAGACCGGCCCCTGAACCGAACGGACTAGTCCATCCATCATTTTCGCTCTTAGGTCGTCATACAGAGGACATTCCCATAGAACATGGTAAACGTCCTCCTCTATCGCACCACACTCACACATACTTGTATCACACAATCGCATTTCACTCAGTCTCTTCCGAAAGCATCCATGTCGGTGAGAATCTGAGAGGTTTGATAGTCCGGTGAGACCCAGGAATACCTGAGTCTCAACGCCACCTCCGGGAAAAATCGATTGAGCTCGCGTCCTTTTGAGTCATTCATCCATCGATTCTGCCATACACCGATCACCTCAGTCCAAATTTCGCGTTTCCGCCTGCTCAACTCCTCTTTGGGCACGTTCATTCGTGCCATACCTATCCTACCAGCACGGATGATCTCCAGGTCAGCAGGAAGAACACCAGCTAGCAAAGGCAAGGCCGCCGTGCTAGTGGATCGGTACGCCTTGATTAATAATATAAGGGCGGTTCGCTGCGATCTGAGTAGTGCACTGCGAACTGCGTACATGTTCGCACGCTCGTACCAGCATTCTGCCGCGTACGTAAGCGTGGATACATACACTCCGCTATAGATTATTTTTAGGCTCGGGTATCGGACACCCCATGATGATGTCGATACGCGAGTCATTTTACCGAATCCCTTGGTCGCTCTTTCAGAAATATCGGACGCATGTTGCACAAACGATAGTCCCGAATCCAAAACCACGCCTAATACCTTAGCATTGGCCACATTCTTGATGGATTCTCCTCCAAGTCTAATAACGGGGGGGCGCTAAAGTTTCCCTCTAACAGTCATTGTGGTCGACTTGATGAGGAGAACTCCAGTCGATTCCTTAGCCCCCATTCCCGTACAAGGTCCAGAGTGGCTCTGGCCCTGGATTCGATGCCCGCTCTGGTTTGTGATTCAATGAGAATCGTGACATCGTCAGCATAGGCAGTCATTGCTACTCCCTCAGGCAGAGGGAGTCGGAGTAGGTCGTCCATCAATACGTTCCACAGTGTAGGGCCCAGCACGGAGCCTTGAGGACATCCCATGGTCGACGTCTTCCACTCTACCCGGTCACCGATGAAAAGACCGACACGTCTGGAGATGAAGTAGTCCACCAGCATTTTGTAAATGTTGGGTAGACAACCACCTCGTTTCGCCTTGACCAACATCATCGGCCACCAGGCGTTGTCAAAGGCGCCGGAGATATCAAGAAAGATTGCTTGCACGTAGCATGCCTGAGAATACTTTGCCGTGCTGAGCAAGACACGCAGCGCTGTTACCGTAGATCGCCCCGGAGAAAATCCATGCTGGTATTCGGATCTCCCACGACTAATCGCAGGAGCACATCTCAGCATTACGTGTTCCAGCAATTTTCCAAAACAGGGAGGAGCGTAATTGGACGGTATGCCTTGGCGTCGGTTAGCGGCTTGACATTACCCTTGGGAATGACAATCAGTCCTTCCGTCCTTCCATACCTTGGGGAAAACTCCCTCTACTACACACTTAGCATACACCAAGTGAAGTTCCCTTGGCGCTGCCATCCATATATTCCTCACGATTCTCGCACTTACCCCATCGAGTCCCGAAGCTGTGTTAGGCAAGGCCTTGACTATACCTCCCAGGTCCACAACGGTGAGTGGAGGCGCAGCTACACCAGACGGCACAAATGCCGCCAGCAAACGGACTTGCTGGTGATAAACCGTGTCGCAATCAGGGCTGTCATCCGGACAGAGCGCAGACATTAGATCTTTCATCGCCGCTTCCAGTCGGTCCGGGTGCCCACCCGTAAAGGCGATTCCGTTAATCACATTAGCAGGCGGACGCACCCTCCCACTGGCTAACCTGTATGACAGGCCCCACAGGTCCTCATTTCCAGTGTTGGCGACCCTTATGTGCTGCGACTGCTGCGCCTTCACCATCATCTTCCTGTATCTCGCACGTATATCATGAAAGCCATTCTTGCTATCTCCTCAGACCTACCTCCCAAATGCCTTTTACTCTGCCACGCACGCCTAAGTTTGCACTGCAACTTCCTAATTTTCTCTAATTCAGATGTCCACCATTCATACCCCCCCGACCCCCTAGGGCGGCGCTCCCCTAGGCCTTCCTCCGCAGAGCGGATGACGACCCTTGAAAACTCCTCTGCCAGGAGGGCCGCGGGTTTTTCCACATGCAACCATCCCATTCGTAACTTGACAATCGTCCGGAACCTGCACCAGTCCACCCCCCGGTCACGTAAACGGGGGGGATCCCTAACAGGTGCATCGCGAGTGCTAGGCTTGCTGGTTCTGACTGTGAATGTGATAAGGTTGTGGTCACTGGCGCAGATCCCCTCGTGCACTCGCCACTCAGCAACATAAATATTACCCGTTGTTAATGTGAGGTCTACATTAGACTCCCCTCCAGGCCCAGAGAAGGTGTAAGGCTGGCCAGGCTGGTTCTCCAATGTTAACGCCTGTGAAAATATGAAGTCTTCCATCTGCTGCCTTCTATGCGTGACATTTTGACCTCTTCCTGTATAGTGCCGTCTGTCGCAATGCCAAAGTGGCGAATGCGCGTTGGCGTCGAGGCCGACGATGACCCTTCTGCCCTTTAGGCAACTCAGGGCGCCCTCTAAGTGGTGCAGGTGGTCGTCGATGTGGTCACTATACTTAAAATACGCTGACACCACATAGAGGTCCCATCGGTTGACGTGGCACACCACACAAAATTCGTTACTTAAATGACTTAGTACTACAACCCCCATTGTTGGGTCAGCCAGGTAGATGCCCGCCCACGGGTGACCACCCACCTGGACGATCCCCGCAGCCTGGGAGTACTGTTCTTGTACAAGAACAATGTCCAGGTGCAGTTCACGCGCCAGGATAGGCAACTCAGCCGCGGCGAGCTCACCTCGACCCAGGTTAATTTGTCCAATTTTAAGTTTCTGATCTAATATTCCTGTAGGAGCGCCCTTACCGGCAGTATTGGTGGTAGACACGGAGCGTTGCTCTGCGTATAGGCGTGCTGGGCAGTTCCGCGCCATTGTCGCGTGCGAGCCAGAGTCAGCTCGGCCAAATCGCTTGCACGTGGCGCACTTCTCCTCTGTTGACTTGCAGTCACTTCGTTCGTGGCCTGCCTCTCCACACTTTCCGCATATCGCCTCTTTTGATCGGCAGTACTTTGCAGGATGCCCATACTGCTGGCATCTCTGGCAGCACGTGACATCCACGTAGTCACATGGCTCAACCACGTCCCAGCCAACGTACAGACGATTATGTCCGACCAGTACATCCCTTAGAGCAGCCGAACACTGCAGGATGACGGTAGTCCGCCTGCTCCCTCTCCAGGACATCTTAAATGCAATCCTACAGTTCTCCTTGACGTTTGCCTCACTCCATCCGCAAGCAGCAAGATTTTGCTCGTAAAGACCGCTTATTACCTCCTCATTCTTAGGGTCTTCTTCAAATCCCCTCAGAGCAACCAGGGGAAGGCGCTGCCTGGGCTCGGACACCCTCAATGTTGGAGGGGCTGAAGTCTTCAATTTTGCTGCTGCTTCCTGGGACGTGCTTCCTGGGACGAGACGAGACGAGACGACTTGGGACGAGACGAGATGGGAACAGTATTCCATGTGAGGCCGAACCTGCGCCTTGTAAAGTTGCAAGCGGTGTGCCCTCATGAAATACTGTCCCGCTCTGCTGAGCACGCCAAGCTTTTTAGAGGCCAATTTGGCCTTCTCTTTGAAGTGACCACGAAACTGCACGTCACTCGATATGTCGACACCGAGGATTCCGATACTTGCTGAGGCAACAAGGGGAGTGCCTTGAAACTGAGGAGATACGACAAATTTCTCGGGAAGCCCATAGAAAGGCATCTTCGAAAGAAGCGCTTTATGCCAAACCCTATCGAAAGCCTTCGCTATGTCCAAACTAACAGCCAACGCCTCCCTCTTAGACTCCACGGCCTCCGCTCATCTCTGGGTCAGGTAGACCAGAAGATTACCAGCTGAGCGACCTCGACGGAAACCGTACTGGCGGTCACTAATCAGCTGGTGATCCTCAAGGTACCGCATGAGCTGGCTGTTAATAATCGTTTCTATTACTTTGGAGAACAAGGAGGTGATGGCGATAGGCCTGTAGTTGGACGGATCTGAGCGGTCGCCTTTTTTAGGGATCTGGTGCACCAAAGCTGTATTCCATGAGTCCGGGACTACGCCTAGGGAGTAGCAGTACCGAAAAAGACGCGTTAAAACCGGTGCCAACTCCGGAGCACACGTCTTCAGCACAATAGGCGGGACTCCATCAGGCCCACTCGACTTGTTGACGTCCAGGGAAAGGAGTGTTTTACGCACCAAGCGCTGTGTAAACAGCACTTCCCGCATGGAGCACTCACACCGCGGGATGTTCGGCGGTGTGTTCTCCCCGTCATCTAGAGTCGAGTTGAAAGCAAAAAAAAAAAGCCTAGCAGAGCGGCTTTTGCCTTTTCGGCATGGGCCAGTGAGTCGTCCACCCTGTGCAGAGATGGCAGAGATGGCTGACAGAAGTTCCCTTTGACAGCCTTGGCGAGAGACCAGAATGCACGTGTTCCCGAAAGGAGGCGAACTAGTTTCTCGCCAATTCTGCTGATGTGCTCTGACTTTGCCTTGGCAATGACACTTTTGAAGGACCTGGAGGCGGAATTGTACTTCTTTTTCAGAACTTAGGAATGAGGATATCCGCAGTAGAACTTAAGTAACCGACATAGCCCAACGGATAAGTAAGCTGAAGTGGCAGTGGGCCGACCATATAGCTCTAAGAACCGACAACCGATGGGTAAGAAAGGTTCTCGAGTGGCAACCTCGTACCGGTAGGCGAAGTGTAGGGCGACCCCCCACGAGATGCCGTGACGACCTGGTAAGACATGCAGGAAGTCGATGGATGCAGGTGGCTCAGGACCGTGCTTTGTGGCATTCCTTGGGGGAGGCCTATGTTCAGCAGTGGACTTATGAAAGGCTGTAATGAATGAATGAATGAATGAATAAAATACTAAAGAATCACGTTTTAAATAACTGTAAATAATAAAAATAATGTGCATTGTATTTAATAAAAATATTACTAGTTAATATTATTAGTCACTGGTATAACATAATAGATAATTAAGGAAGATAATGCTATACTTAAAATAAATTTAACAAACCTATAAAAATGTGTTATGCATGTCGACAAGGAACCTTTGTTTGATGTATGACATTTAAATATTTTATGTGAGCACCTCCAGTGTTTTTGACATTGCATGATATTTGTCGCATCGCTTATGCGTTCATTTGGAAAAAGGAATCTTACTTGTATCTTTTTTACATACATACATATAATCACGCCTCTTTCCCGTAGGGGTAGGCAGAGACCACTTCTTTCCACTTGCTACGATCCTTACATACTTGTTTCGCTTCGTCCACTTTCATTATTCCCTTCATACATGCTCTACGGTTTAGGGTACTCTTAACCTGGCCTTTTTTCAAGACGTCCCTAATTTGTTCTAGAAATGTCCGCCTAAGTCTACCCCTTCCAACACTTTCATTAACACTCGCCTTATGCACTTTTTTCGTCAATCGTTCTTCATTCATTCTCTCGACGTGGCCAAACCATCTCAGCATACCTTTCTCAATTTTTGTCACTACATCTTCTTTCAGACCACAACGTTTCCTTATCTCACTATTTCTTATCCTGTCACTCAGTTTAACTCCTATCATACTTCTTAATGCTCTCATCTCAACTGCATTTATTCTGCTTTCATGTTTCTTCTGCCATACCCAACTTTCACTTCCGTACATGAGTGTCGGAACCAACACCCCTTCATGCACAGCCAAACGAGCCTTGTTAGACACCTTCCGACTGCTCATAAAGGAGTGCAAAGCTCCATTCACCATGTTTCCTGCATTCACTCTTCTTTCGATATTACTCTCACACTTTCCATCTCTTGTAAACTTTGACCCCAGATACACAAACTCTTTCACCTGTTCAATTTGTTCATCTTCAATCACGATATTGCAGTCTGTCACTGCCTCATCTTTTTCACCATCACTTTCGTCTTCATTACATTTATCTTCATTCCCTTTCTAACAAAAGCTCCACTCATAGCAGTTACCATCTCCTGCAACTCCTCGGACGAAGACGCAATAATACTTGGTCATCAGCATAGAGAAAACATTTGACGAGTAACTCATTCATTCTCAACCCACTTTCATTATCTTTTAAATCTGTCAAACAATTGTCCATGAACAGATTAAACAGCCAAGGTGACGCTACACATCCCTGTCTAACACCTTTTTCGATATTAAACCATTCAGTGTATGCCCCGTTTATCCTTACACAAGCACTAGAATCCCTATAAAGAGATTGCAATGCTCGTATGAGGATACTGCTCACACCGTTCATGGACAGTGCTGACCACAATTCATTCCTCACCACTCTATCATAGGCTTTTTCTAGATCTACGAAGGCGCAGTAGACTTTCTTGTTTTTAGCCAAACACTTTTCGGCTATGCACCGCAAGGAAAAGACCTGATCCGTACATCCCATTCCCTTTCTAAATCCCGCTTGTGCATCCCATACTTTCTCGTCTGTTTCATTCACAACCCTTTTAATCAACACTTTCGCATACAATTTACCGACAACGCTAAGAAGGCTTATACCACGGTAATTTATGCAGTCCTGCCGTGACCCTTTTCCCTTATACAATGGCACGATTACGGCTTTGCACCAGTCTCCCAGTACTTGCCCATTTCGCCAGCACAGATTGAAAAGGCGGTATAGCTGACTAGCCACCAGGCCCTGTCCAGCCCTTAGCATCTCGACGGTAATCCTGTCATACCCTGCAGCCTTACCTAATCTCATACTTTTCAATGCTTTCACTATTTCATCCATGCTTATCTCATTTTCATCAACATTTATATAAGTTTCCGTGGAAGGTGGCAGATGCTGTACCTGCACTTCCTCTCTTTTAAACAAACTTTCAAAATACTCTTTCCATCTCTTTAACACACATTCTTCTCCTTTTATAATAAGAAAGAAAGAAAAATAGAGCACACGAAAATAAAATGGCAATTTTATAATGTATTATGTCATGACAAAAACTACATTACCGTAATAGTCCATTTTAAAATAACTTGTGCGTGTAAGTAAATAAGTTAATTGAGTTGAATAAGTTAATAAATTTTAATAACAATTAAAGAAAATGAAAAAAAAAGTTTAGCGATTCACATGGTTAGAAATTATGCTGAGAGAATTTTAAATGACGCGAATGATGTTCAAAGCAAAAAAGTAAAGCTAGATTAGATAACAATAGTTCTATAATACGAAGTGTAAGGCGATCCCCTGATAAAAAGAGTAACGACCTGGTGCAAGAGGTCGATGTATGCTGATGTCTCAGAGCCGTGTGTTGGTGCATTCCTTGAGGGAGTCACACGCACAAACACACGTATGCTAGCTTTAGTCTTTTGTTATTTATTTATCAAAATTGTAGGATCTTGGTGGCTGGGGTATACTCAGTAATACACTTTTCCAATCCTTCGGGCTCTTGATTTAACTGGCATGAAATTTATTATTGGTAATCAATAAATCATATTTCATTTTCATTATTTTTTAGGGATAATGTTATATTACCTTCCTCTTGGGTGTACCACATTTGGCTGAAAATAATAATGGTTATTTTGCCCTAAGGTAATAACAAAATTAAAAGATGAGTAAAAAGTTTGAAGCATTTAAAAGACGCTTAACTGGATTATAGCCGCAGGAATTTAAAAAAGGATTCAGACCCTCGTCACAGCTGGACTGTATACCGATAACTTCCTCGCCTTGAAATAACATGTTTTCAGTGTATACGTGTATTTTGGTGAATATATTAATTAATTCTTGAATATTATATATTCGCCTAATTTATTTAATATTCAATTATTAATTTATCATCACATGCCCTTTACATATCTACTGCTGAACATAGGCCTTCCGCAAGGAATGCCAAAAAGCACGGTCCTGAGCCACCTGCATCCATCGACTTCGATTTGAAACTCCGAGCATAGCCCTCTCCATAGATCGCTGAGTGACCGTGAGCTTCCTCAATCGACCAGCAGTGAAGGACCATATCTCAGTTCCATAGGTCACTACTGGCAACGTGCGTGTTGTACAGTCTCGTTTTCTAGTGTTGAGGTATATATACTTGTTGAAAAGATGTGTCGTAATTTCTCGAAAGCTACCCACCGAGTTAAATCCGTTGATTGACGTCTCGGTTGAAGTTGGACTTACCTAGTCGAACTATTTGCTCCAGGTAAACATACTCGCCAACAACTTTGAGCTTAGTGCTCCCAACAACTACCGGCATAGGTTTGACATGGACGTTATACATGATCTTTATTTTGTCCAAGTACATATATATTTTTTTATATATATATATATATATATATATATATATATATATATATATTTATATATAAATATATATATATATATATATATATACACCCTTTCACAAAAAATAAACAGCAGCCGTTGAAACTGCCATTTCAAAAAATATTATATTAATCATGAGCAGACAATGGGTTTAGCTTTGGAATAATGTGTAGTGTATCTGTCATCACCCTAGTAGTGTAAGAAATATGTACATGTACTATAATTAAAGTCTTGATCTAAGCAGCACGTGTCCTTTCCATTAAACACCTTCCGAAATGACATGGGTCATGCGGTGCGCTTCTACAATGCACGCGCACCGCTGGTGCTATTTAAAATTAAAAATGAAATATAAATACTATTAAATTAAATAAAGTGGTGAAACGATTGACAAAAAATATTATAACGGAACGGACGCAATACCGGATGTGAAGAAAAATAAATAAATATAGAAGCTGGCTGAAAAATTAAAAAGTATAATGTACTCGTTTATGAAGTAATATGATGTATTATGTAAGTTGTACATGTAAGTTATGGAATACGTAATTATAAATAAAAATATTGACAGAAATAATACCTACAGTGGTGAAAATTGTGACATATAGGTAGTAAAAAATATTGAAGGTTAGCATATTATCCATATACAGTCAGCCTGATCTTGCTGAGCATATGATAAACCTATTAACCGATTAAATGTGGATTGATTATCCACACAGGGCCACAGCAACCACTTACCACCAGGTGGACTGTGTGCTCGTTTGTCACCCTATCCTAAAAAAAAAGGAAGATTTTGGCGAAATTCAGTAACGAGTTTTATTTGTTCATACTTTAATGAATAAAATATTAATACTTATTCTTGTATGCATTTCACACAACGGCCGTAACTGTAGCTGCAGCATGACTCTAACACGTATAAAATGTGAGGCCTTACATTTTATACGTGTAAGAGTCATGCTGCAGCTATATTAGTAGAAAAGATGTAGCACAAATGGAATCAAGCAGGGAAGGCCTACACTCTCACAGAATACCATAGCGGCTTAATGCTGCTGTGTTTCGTATGGTTAGTGTAGAGAACTGGAGCCTTCTTTTACTGGGAACAAGGCATTCCATCTAAGTCCTTACGGCTGACAACGCATCTGCATTTTGATTCAAAGTCGAGTTTCCTTTTGTTTTCCCTTCTTTTATTATAGGTAAAAAAGACAAATTCTAATGTTGGTACAATAGAATAATTAATAAGCCTCCTAACTTATTTGATATATGAAAAAGCCCGGGTCAATAACACACAAATTAACAATATTCAATAGAAAAATGGCATTGTATTATGCAGAAATTTTTCGATATTTAGGCTCAAAGCATATTACTAGAGACTCAAATATTATAGGATATTAAGAAAATACATAAATAACACGCTTTGATCATGAGTTGTGAGGATCCTAGTGAAAATGCTACGTTAAAATTCTTTTATTGCCATCGGTTCTTAAGACGTGATTGAAAACTGCATTATAAAATTAATTACACTATTATATAAACATACATAGATACTTATAGATGAAGTTAATATGAAGCGTGTAAAGCAGTACTTAAATAACCGGCGAAATGCGAATCGGACTCGCGCATGAAAGGTTCCGTACCATCGTAATACACGTTTCTAGTTGGGGAGCCTCTTTTATTTCTTAATTTATTTTATTTTTATATTTGTTGTTATAGCTGCAACTGTAATACACATTATGTGATAATTTTAACCGTCTACCTATTACGGATCATGAGATAAAGCCCGATGAGAGACAGACAGACGGACGGACAGATGAATGAACGGCGGAGGCTTAGTAATAGAGTCACAGTGGAAGAGTCACGCGGCAGCTTTTGCTGTCGCAGGATGGGCCGGCTCGAAACGGGGTGATACCACGACCTCACAGAATACCAGCGTGAAGTAGAGGTTTACCTCTGCGTTTCGCTTGGAGAGTGCAGGTGGCCGGAGGCCCTTTTTACTGGAAATGAGGCATTCTATCTTAGTTCTCACTGGTGACAACGCATCTGCATTTTGATTCGCAAACGAGGAGAAATGTAGATGTCTATGGGCCACAGCAACCACTTACCACCAGGTGGACTGTGTGCTCGTTTGTCAACCTATTCTATAAAAAAATATATAATAAGTGTTCCGTGCTATCACAATCCATATTACTGATTGGCAAACCATCTGAACTTCGTCTGGGTATCCTACCCAGTTATTAATGTGGCGTTATTTATATTTAAGATAGTCCTCAAAGACCATTTATTTTAATTAATCGATTTCTCAAAAAACATCCAAGTTTTTCAGATTAAGCATAGCCTAGATAACTCCGGTTTTTATTTATTTATTTATTTAACCATTTATGTACACACAAAATAATGTTAAAATGAAGAAAAAAAAAAGATATTTTGTACAAAGGCACTGCTTATTTCATATTGAAATCTCTTCCAGCAGGCCTGATACTGGACAAATTAAAAGAGAAGCTGAACTAGTGTGCACTCTTATAATAAAATTTTATAATATTAATATACTTAACATAAAGTAAAGCTAATAAAAAAAATATCCATGTAAACATACATATAACTAAATACCACTATAAATACATATACACATACACATATATATATATATATATATATATATTACATATATAAATATAATAATATATTATATATATAATCATTAGGACGACAAAGAAAGATAGTGCTCTTTGACTCGCCTTTTGAACACGGACACTGTTTGAGCCTCTCGAATTGCAGCAGGAAGAGAATTCCATAACCTAACTGCATGTACTGTAAAAGAGTGAGAATAGGACTTTGTTCTAGAGGAAGGGAAATTTAGGAGGGTTTTTAAATGTGATCTGCAAACTGCATCGGGGGAGTGCGCAAAGTGGAATCGATCACGTAGATAGGGTGGTGATGTTGGATTGTATAGTATGTTAAAGAGTAGGCAAAGGATTCGAGTATTCCTGCGAAGTCGGATTGGGAGCCACTTGAGCTGTTTGCGATATGAGGAGACGTGGTCATACTTTTTCAGCCCAAAAATATAACGAATACATAAGTTTTGCAACCGCTCAAGTTTGTTTATTTGCTCCTCAGTCGCATCCAAATAACACACATAACGGTTATTGGTTTCTACTATTGTACGTGAAAACCGTCGCCCATGAACAACTTATCCATGAACAATGAACTGCTCATGATCGATGCAATTGCAGGTGCGTTGGCGGCCTTTAAAAAGGAGTAAGCTCTTTTCTTGAAGGTCCATTAGTCGTATCGGTCCGGAGAAATCTCCACCCAATCCACAGAGAGGTCGGACGTTGAGAAAAATCATAGTGAAACGTACAGTGGTAAACCGCCAAGCTTCGAGATGGTGTGAATGGTATCGGGAGTTTTGCCGCTATGTGCGTTCGTGATATTTGGTAGCTGGGATTAATCCGAACAATACCTTAGAGCACTTCCCGTGGTAAATGCGAAAGAAAATGCAAAAGGATGCAACATCTCCACGAAGCGTCAGTGTTTCGAGCCGATTGGTAAGGATTCGGTCGTCGACGATTCGAGCAGATCTGCGCTATTTGCAGCCAAGTAGAAGGAGCTGACACTAGGGAGCACCAGCTCAGATATGTCAACAGTATTTTTAATTCCAACATTATCCATTTTTAATTTCAACCTCTTTCAAAGTTATAAGTAGCTAGTAAAATACCTATAATGATTCTACAATAAAACTATTAATTACTATTGTAATATTATAAAACAATAGCCTAGTACCACGTGGTACTTTAGAACGCGACTGTACCCTTGCGCAGACACACCGCCTCAATTGTCGCTTAGCGTTCTTTTTACGTGACGGGACCTGTAACGAGCTAGATAATGAGTTTGGCTTCGACGCGGATATTGACCCTAGTCGGCTGATTTTATGATTTATTTATTTTATATTGCACTGCTGGTTTTATGTTTAAGTATTTTAATGTTTTTTTTTAAATGAAATTATCGTTTTATTTAACTGTACTAACACGATGGAGCGTGAATAAAGCTAACAAAACGTTGTAAAAAGATGACTTTTTTATTAGGATTGATTTATATCTCACCCATTATCAAAAGTATAGTTAGTACTGTCGTCTGTCTTCGTTTTCGGGAGCGTTTCATAAACACTCGGTATAACATACAATACAATAACACGCGCGCAATGTTATGACACCGGGCTTTCATGTCTAATTTCCATAGTATGCTAATATCTCGATTTTAAACTACAGTGCATGTGCTCGGAAATTGTCAGTTCAATTTTAAACGCTTGAAATATTGTTTAAACATGTGCCTATAAATTACGCCAATCGACATTGGCAAAGCATGGCATACTGAACGATGAATACGTTTCCGAATATGACGGAACTTTCCTACCAGTATATCGCTTTATTGGCTGACTATACTTAATTATTACCTACGTCTGTTATGTTAATAAAAATATATAGATTTTTGGTTTATCGAATGATCTTCAGTATTTCTTATGCATCTTAAGCAAAAAAAATGCGTAAATAAACGTTATTCTGTGGCCGATGTAATATTCTTTAATTTTACCGATCGGTGTGTTTCATTTATAGATTTTATAAAAAAACCTTAACTATATTTTACTAGCTCGCCAGGCAGCCGTTGTTCTGCCCTTTCAACGACCCTTCCTATAAAAACCCTTAAATTCGCAATCAAAAATTTTGAGGAGCATTTATCGGGATAAAAACTATCCTATCTCTCAAGTTGGACCAAAATGCACACAGTGTGCAAAATTTCATTGAAATCGGTTCAGTAGTTTAAGAGTCCATCGCGGAGAAACAACGTGACACGTAATTTTTATATATAAAGCTTTAGGTACTATTACAACCGCTTCTTACATTTTTTTATAGGATAAGGGTGACAAACGAGCACACAGTCCACCTGATGGTAAGTGGTTGCTGCGGCCCATAGACATCTACATCTATTCTCTATTACAAATCAAAATGTAGATGCGTTGTCACCCGTGAGGACTAAGATGGAATGCCTCATTCCCAGTAAAAAGGGCCTCCGGCCACCTGCACTCACCAAGCGAATCGCAGAGGTAAACCTCTACTTCACGCTGATATTCTGTGAGGTCGTGGTACCAACCCGGTTCGATTCTTTCCGGTTCTTTCATTTAATATTATACCAAGCATTTTAATTTTAAAAGATAAGCCTCAAATCGTGTTTAAACTCGGTTTTAATTTTATAATGTTGTAGTCGACGTGCGTACCGCAGTGACATGACTTTGCTCCAGTAATTAAAAGCTTTGCTGAATAAATGGTAACTTAATTTTGCTGTTGTATTAGAAGAGTCAAAATACATAATTGTGACGTGTTAGTATAACATATTTTATACTTAAATACGTAGTTCTATTTTAAAAGTAAATTAAAAATTTTCATGTATTGTGTTATTTTTTTTTAAATCGTTACCCCCCACTCTAGGATTTTCTCCTTTATCATGGAGGCAGTTTACAAACATAAATTGCACAAGGACAAACATTCAGACCCGGATCAATTATTTGTAGGCCATACAAATACTTGGTCCGTGCGGGATTTGATCCCGCAGCCCCCAGCGTAGCAACTCATTGCTAACCCACTGCGCCACGGAGCCGTCAAAACCCTATAAGTGTTGCCTCGCCTTGCTCTGTTTATCTGTTATAATGATATACGACATAAATACGGGTCATTTTAATCTTCATCTCGGTATGTAATAAAAATCTTCATACAGAAATTTTGTCTTCAAAACAGGTCATTTTAAGAATAAGAAAACATTGAAAATATAATTGAAAACGAGGAATGGTAAATTTGAGTAGTATATTATTACAACGGTTAATTTTAGGTAAGTTAAAATTATTATGAGTTTTGATAAATCTTTAAAGTAGTTTACTAATACTAGTAAGAAAGGAACCTATTCCATTACTAGATTACAAATATGCAAGCGAAATGCTTTTTTAGCTACAAAATGGCTCTACCACACGAAAATATGTTTAATACTGGTCAAATTATTTAATTATAATTAAAATATATTGTGTACATCAGCAAAGATATTTATTAGTTTAATAAAACAAATTGTATGTAGTAGAAACATCTTTTAAGTTGAGAAATAGTGTAGGTTTAATTTAAATTGCAGATGAAGTAGCACATTAGCCAGGTAATGTCTCCAGATAGGTACTTGATTTTGTAACTATACTTAGCAAACTAGGTACATCGTTAAATAAAAATTAGTTTTAGCTTCAACAAAGCAGTAATGAGCAGTCTAATATTTTTTTTAATTTAGAGGTATTAGTAATTATCCAAAATTTCTCTATTAAATGCCCCGTAGAATAAAGAACTAAAATATCTAAAAAAGTGTTAAAATTACCTCTACTTACATTTTCCTACAGAACATTTATTTAACAACATTAATATACACTTTGTAAAATTACGCTACAGCTGTAGTTATTTATGGCTGCAGCATTAATGGGTCGGCTCTTTTAATAGGCATTCCGTCTTAGATCTAGATTCCGTCTTAGACGTCAGGATTTAAAAATGCAGCATTCTTAATTGAGGATAAATGCAGGTTATGTATTAGGCCTGTGTATTCATTTCAATAAAGTGAATCGTGTGCTCGTTTTTCATTGTGATTTGTACAAAATATATGATGGCAAGTCGCTTTCTGAATGTGAGTCGTCGAAGATCGAAATTAATTGCGTGTCTTTGGAGTAACGAGTTAATAACATTCGGCAATAAATGACGAAAGCTGAAATTTTAAAGCCAATTTGATTTTTGAACCCCGGGTAATCATGTGGAACAGTGCCTAAAGTTAAGGTTTTATACTTCATTTTCTTTTGCATTATTTCGTTAAAGTCCACCACTGGATATGAGCATATGACGTTTTAACAAGTTTTTAACAAAGTTTTACTCTTAGCGTCAACAAGATGGTTAGAACGACATAAGATCTTTCCGACATATTCCAGAGGCGCCTATCACGGCATCCATGGTAGGTGGTGAATTCTCTTACACCACCACCATACTTTTTATATATATTTTTTTATATGATAAAGGTGACAACGAGCACACAGTCCACCTGATGGAAAGTGGCTGCTGCGGCTCCTAGACATCTACATCTATCCTCTATTACATATCAAAATGTAGATGCGTTGTCACCCGTAAGGACTCATTTCCAGTAAAAAGGGCCTCCGGCCACCTGCATTCACCAAGCAAAACGCAGAGGTAAACCTATACTTCACGCTAGTTTTCTGTGAGGTCGTGGTACGACCCCGGTTCGAGCCGGCCCATCCGTGCGACAGCAAAAGCTGCCGCGAGGCTCTACCACTGTACTACAATGAAGCGAAACTTATTATACCAAATTGATATCTACCATTATTTCTTGCATTCTTAAAGACTTTATCACTATAAAATATATGTATTAATTATTGCTACAGTGACATTCTCAGAAGGGTTAGAACCCAGAGCTGTAAAGCTAGTTAAAAAAAAACAGTGACATTTTGTTTTAGCTAGTGTTGCCATAACATTAAATGGAATTGTTACATATGACTATGATTGAGATAATATATTATTGTAGGAAGTTCTATGTAAGAGACTTATTTTCAACTATATCACTTTTATTTTTATTATTACTGATAGTATAATTATAACTAATAGTAACTTAATATAAAAATATTTTGTGTTTGTAAATTGTGTGTGGTAGTCTTACAAAGTATATACGAAAATAGTATGAATATAGTAAATGGCAACACTTGAATGGAGTAAAATGATTTAACCCTTTCGCTGTCCCGTGCACTATATATAGGGCACTGCTATTGTCCAACTATTGTGTCTGGAAACCGGACAGTGAAAGTGCTAAGTCATTTGATATTCCCAAAAATGTTTGTCTTTTTCTGTGGCTTTAATTAAAATATATTTTTATTTGAAAAATCATAGAAAAATAATAAAACTCATTTTATATATAACCTATTTCTAGACGCAATAATTTTTGTCAACTATTTTTCTGCCATTGTTCTTTGTCCCCAAAAAAAATTATTGCATCACATATTTATTTGCTTTCGGTTTATAGCCACCTCTTACTTCGAAATTAGTAGTCAGATTTAAACAAATTATATTTCAATCGATTTATAATAATAGTGAAGGTAACCAAGTCTATATTTTTCAGAATAAAATAATATGTCGAACATGAATTTGATAATAAGGATGAATAGAATAGAATAATTTTTATTCAATATAGATCACATGTGTTATTCGTATTGAAAGTCATTTTTTTTACTCTATCACTGGTTCGAAAACAAACAAATTGGTATTGAGACTTATAACATTCGATGTTTTAAATTTAATACATTTATTTTCATTTCTGTTTAAACATAGATTATTTACGTCAAACCAATGAAATAGTTTTGATATAGCATTATTCATTTCGTCACATTGAAATAATTGACTTTTAAGTTAAAAATTCAAGAAAGTGTCATCACCAAATAATATAGTATTATGACTATCCCCTACAAGAGAAGGTAAATCATTAATATATACTAGAAATAGGAACGGGTCGGGAATTGAGCCTTAAGGGACACCCATTAATACAAGTGACCCGGAAGAACTTTTACCGTTGGTAATAACTTTCTGCGTTCTATTACATAAATATAAAATAATAAGTTTAACCGCTGTGTTCTTAATTCTTAATTTAATTTATTCTTTGAAGCTACACAAATTGCAGGGTGTAGTGCAACTTGTATTGATAATATTTTTACAGGTGTTGTACCAATAAATAAATCAATAATTCAAAAACTTAGTTCAGATCACTGTGGACAACTGGTTTCATTACCTTATAAGCACAAAAAACAGGAAATTGAGAAAATTGTATTTGTTCCTATTAATGCAAAACGCCTGGAGAGATTTAGAAGTAATATGGTAAAAAACCTTCAATCGCTTTCTTATAAGAACAATGCAGACTTTTTATATGGAGAATTATTTACCCTTATAAGCAATGAATTAAAAAAAACATTTACTTCTAAAACATTCTCCGGAAACAGTCGCAAGGTATTTAATGAGTGGGCGACAGTGGGAATTCATAAAAGCAGACGAAGGTTATATGACCTTTACCATGAAAGATCATATAATCCTTCTGATGCTTTTAAAGAATATGTCAAAAATTATTCTAAAATGTTTAAAAAAGTTTGCTCCACAGCCAAATCGTTACATATTAGCAACAAAACTAAGACGGCTAAGAATAAAATTAAAATGACGTGGAGTATAATTAACAGCGAAACCGGTTAAAAAAACCTCGTAACTCAAACTATCAATTAAAAATTAACAATGAATTGACTAAATCAAATCAAGAAGTCGCAGCGGTGTTTGAGAAATATTTCACTGATATTCCTATTTTGACAACAGAATCTTTGAATACTTCTCCAACTGTCGCCGAGTCATTACTCAAACAGAATGTTAATATCTGTTTAAAAGAATTTAGATTTGAAAAAGTATTACCGCAAGATATTGTAAAATACTTCAAAACCATTGATGTAAAGAAAACCGCAGATTTGTGGGGGATTTCCGTGACAGTTATTGCGTCCATAATAGATTTAATTGCACTTCATCTTGCTATCATTTTTAATACTTGTATCGATTCTGGTGTGTTTCCTGGTTTAATGAAGTATAGTTTTTTTTTTAAAAACGTTACCTCCACACTAGGATTTTCTCCTGTATCGTGGAGGCAGTTTAGAAACACAAATTTGCACAAGGACAAACATCCAGACCCGGAACAGTTATTTGTAGGCCATACAAATACTTGTTCCGTGCGGGATTCGAACCCGCGGCCCCCAGCGCAGCAACTTATTGCTAAGTATTATATAGTAAAGTAATACCTTTATTTAAATCTGGTAGTACAATGGACCCCGCAAATTTTAGACCTATTTCTGTACTACCAACTCTTAGTAAAATTTTTAAAAAAATTATTTTGGATCAATTGTTAATTTTTTTTAATACAAATAAATTACTTCATAAAAACCAATTTGGATTTACAAGGGGTCGATCGACGTCTGACGCCGGTGTTGAGCTTATGAAATATATTTTTAATGCCTGGGAGAATTCACAGGATGCCTTAGGTGTTTTCTGTGATCTTTCCAAGGCTTTCGATTGTGTTCATCATAAAACAATTATCAGGAAACTACAACATTACGGTGTAAAAAATTTGGCGCTTAGACTTATTACTTCATATTTAAGTAACAGAACTCAAAAAGTCGTGATCAATGGTAAAGGTTCCTCCGGATCGGTAGTATCAATGGGCGTTCCTCAGGGCTCGATTCTTGGCCCATTCCTGTTTTTAATCTATATTAATGACTTACCTTATCTTGTAGGGGACAATCACGATATAGTATTATTTGCTGACGATACCTCTTTAATTTTCAAACTCAAACGGCAGTTAATTAATTATGACGATGTAAATAATGCTCTATCGAAATTAGTACATTGGTTTAACGTTAACAATATGCTCTTAAACGGCAATAAGACAAAGTGTATTAAATTTACAATACCTAATGTAAAACATTCGAATACCAATGTGCTATTAAATGGGGAGGAGTTGAGTCTTGTGAATACCACTGTTTTTCTCGGTATTACTATTGACGCGAAACTTCAATAGGGCCCCCATATATCTAAATTAGCAAGCAGACTTAGTTCTGCAGCATATGCTGTAAGAAAGATTAGAAGTCTCACAGATGTTGAGACAGCTAGATTCGTGTATTTTAGTTACTTTCATAGCGTAATGTCTTATGGAATTTTGCTATGGGGTAATGCGACTGATATTGAATCTATATTTGTTTTGCAAAAGAGAGCCGTTCGGGCGATTTATAACCTAAATTGTAAAGATTCCCTCAGACACAAAATTTAAAGAAATAAACATATTAACTTTGGCATCGCAATATATTTATAAAAATCTAACGTATGTACATAAAAACATAAATAGCTTTAATAAGAATAAGGATGTGCATTCTTTAAACACTAGGAACAAACATAAGCTTGTAATACCAGTTACTAGACTCCACAGGATCAGTAATTCATTAATGGGGCAATGTATACGCTTTTACAACAAAATCCCAGAACATATTCAAAATTTATCAATAAACACGTTTAAAAGTTTTATTAAAGAGAAACTGTACAAAAAGGGTTATTATAATATCAAGGAATACATGAATAAAAATAACCCCTGGGAATAAGGTGATCATGGTGGCGATCACCTTATTCCCAGGGGTTATTTTTATTCATGTATTGCTGGTTCTATTAAGAATCATTTAAAAATTGTATAAATGAAATTATTGTTAAGTGAAATATGTTTGAAAAAAAAAGTCCCGCTGGGTTTCTTGCTGGTTCTTCCCAGGACAGAGGTATTTTCCGAACCAGTGGTAAATAATAAATGACTTTCAATAAGAATTATGTAATAATCAATATTGAATATAAAATTATTCTATTCTATTCTATTCTATTCTATTTTTGACACCATAGTACTGTAGCTGCGATTTACAACAAGCTTGTATTGAAAAAGCAGTCAAACGAAATCAAGGCTCCAATGCCTTTGCCAGATTTCTGTCTGCCAGAAAGAGCCAGCTGTCAAAGCTGAAGACCGAGTGTGGCATCATCTATTCCGGGACACCTGAGATTTTGGGTGAGATTGAGAGGTTCTATGGGCAGCTGTACACGTCATCGTTGGAGCCATACGCAAATGTGAGTAACGATCGAAAAGCGAGTCTTATCCGACAATATTCTGATTATATCCTGAACGATATAATAAACAATATTAAAATGGTTCTGCAGCACCTTAAAAACGCTGGATGGAATTGCAGCGAAGCTCTTTAATTCCGTCTCTAATGGTGGGACTACTTCGTAGACGTGGAGCAGAAATATAGTGGTCTTGATTTTCAAGAAAGGCGGCAACGCTCTCTTGAAGAACTACAGACCGATTTTGCTTCTGAGCCGCGTCTACGTGCTGTTTTCGACAGTCATTACAAATCGTCTTGCACGTAGACTCGATGACTTCCAGTCTCCCGAACAAGCCGGTTTCCGAAGAGGATTTAGTACCATAGATAACATACATACACTTTGGAAAATTGTACAGAAGATAGAATAGTACAATCTGCAACTTTTCTTTGCGTATATGGACTAAGAGAAAGCCTTTGATTGCGTCAAAACTTGGGCGGTGCTACAGTCCCTTCAGCGGTGCCTAGTTGACTGTCGGTATATCGAATTGCTGAAGCATTTGTACTCTAAGGCTACGAATGCTATCTGAGTACACAATAAGAGTACGAACTTATCCAACTGTAAAGAGATGTAAAACAGGGTGATGTTATATCCCCGAAACTATTTACTACTGCATTATAAGACGTTTTCAAACTATAGGACTGGAAAGGTTACGGTATTAACATGAATGGCGAGTACATCACTCACCTTCAAATTGCTGATGATATAGTCCTTATGGCAGAATCGCTGGAGGACCTAAGCACTATGCTCAATGACCACAATAGTACCTCGTAACGGATATGTCTTAAGATGAACAAGGTAAATATGGATCATGGGTAACATCCTAGTTATACCTATGCCGGTAGTTGAGCTCTCACAAAGTTTTTGACGAGTATGTTTACCTGGGACAACTAGTTCGTCTAAATAAGTCCAACTTCAACTGAGAGGTCAATCGGCGGATTTAACTCCTCGGCTGGGCAGCTTTCGGGAAATCACAACACACCTTCTCGTCAGGAATACCTCAAAACTTAAAAGCGAGATTGTACAAACAGTGCTTGTTTCCAGTGATGAGTTATAGATCGGAGACGTGGTCGTTCACTGCTGGCTGCATGAGCAAGCTCAATTTCGCTCAGCAAGCTATGGAGAGGACTGTCCTCGGGGTTTCTTTGCGTGATAAACATAGAAAGGATGATATTCGCAGTAGAAGCAGAGTGACCGACATAGCCCAACGGATTAATAAGCTGAAGTGGCAATGGGCCGGCCAAACCGTCAAATGACAAATGATGGAGAAAAGGTTCTCAAGTGGCAGCCTCGCATCGGTGGCCAAAGTGTGGTTCAAAGACCCACTAGATGAAATGACGACCTGGTATGACATGCAGGAAGTCGATGGATCCAGGAGGCCTATGTTCAGCAGTGGACTTGTGAAGAGCTGTAATGATGATGATAATGACGTTACAATGTTTTATTAAATTAGGAAACACCAGATTCGACCCCTGTATTAAATATAGTGGCTTAATAAGGTACTATTGTATCTATTATAGATAAAATAACTTTGACGGAAATCTCTCATAATTCTGCCGTTTTCTTATTAACAATAGTTTTTAAATATTTAACGATATCTTTTGGCAATACCCTATGCAATTTAAAAGTATTTGAACCAGTATTTAGATTTTGTTTAAGCAATGATTCGGTGACAGTAGAAGAATAATTTAATGAATTTGTTTTAAAAACAGGAACATCAGTAAAATGTTTCGCAAAAGCTATAGCAAGTTCTTGATCAGACGATAGATGAATTTGTGTAGTTATGTCTTTTGGTTGTAAAAGAAGAGTTCAAATGACCTCACTGCCTCCGGTATATGGCGTTATTATAAATTATCGCGTATGGCAGTTAATAAAGTATATCAAACCGACGTTTACTGTTACTACATCGTTAAGTCTCTTAGCGTGGCGACGATTAAACCCAAAGACTGTGTATTGTATCACATAAATAACTTTATTCCCAATATATATTTAACTTACTATTCATCAACATCATTACAGCCCTTCACAAGTCCACTGCTGGACATAGGCCTCCCCCAAGGAATGCCACTAAGCACGGTCCTGAGCCACCTGCATCTATAGACTTCCTCCATATCTTACCAGGTCGTCACTCCATCTAGTGGGGGGACGTCCAACACTTCGCCTGCCGGTGCGAGGCTGCTACTCGAGAACCTTTCTTCCCCATCGGTTGTCGGTTCTTCGAGCTATATGGCCGGCCCATTTCCACTTCAGCTTAATAATCCGTTGGGCTTTGTCGCTCACTCTAATTCTACTGCGGATATCCTCATTTCTGAGTTTATCACGCAAAGAAACTCCGAGAATAGCCCTCTCCATAGCCCTCTGAGCAATCTTGAGCTTCCTCATCCGGCCAGCAGTAAAGGACGAAGTATCAGTTTCGTATGTCATCACTGGCAACACGCACTGGTTGTACAGTCTCGTTTTTGAGTTTTGAGGTATACCTGACGAGAAGATGTGCCGTAATTTCCCGAACGCTGCCCAACCGAGTTGAATCCGTCGATTGACCTCTCGGTCGAAGTTGGACTTAAATAGTCGGACTATTTGTCCAAGGTAAACATACTCGTCAACAACTTCGAACTTAGTGCTCCCAACAACTACCGGCATAGGTGTGACATGGACATTAAACATGATCTTTGTTTTGTCCCTGTTCATCTTAAGATCTATCCGTTGGGAAACACTATTGAGGTCATTGAGCATAGTGCTTAGGTCCTCCAGCGATTCTGCTATATGGACTATATCGTCGGCAAATCGGAGGTGAGTGACGTACTCGCCATTGATGTTGATACCGTATCCTTTCCAGTCCAGAAGCTTGTAAACGTCTTCCAATGCAGCGGTGAAGAGTTTCGGGGATGTGATGTCACCCTGTCTTACAACTCTCTGCAATTAGATAGGTTTCGTACTCTGGTTCTGTACTCGGATAGCCATCGTAGCCCTACTGTACAAGCACTTCAGCACTTCGATATACCGACAGTCAACTTGGCACCGCTGATGGGACTGCAGCACCGCCCAAATATCAAAATTCGACGGAATCAAAGACTTTCTCATAGACAATCACAGACATTCCACATACGCCAGACATAGTGGCAAATTGTACTCCTCTGACTTCTGTACAATTTGCCGAAGGGTATGTATCTGGTTTATGATGCTAAAACCTTTTAGGAAACCGGCTTGTTCGGGAGGCTGGAAGTCGTCAAGTCTGCGCGCGAGATGTTTAGTAATGTTTCTCGAAAACAGCACGTAGACGCGGCTCAGAAGGGAAATCGGTCTGTAGTGCTTCATGAAAGCGTTGTCGCAGGAACAAGACCACCGTACTTCTACTCCACGCCTCCGGTGTAATTCCTCCATGGACAACAGAATTAAAGAGCTTATGAAGGACTTCAAGTACCGGTTTTCCTTCCGCTTTCAGAAGCTCCGCTGTAATTCCATCTTCGCCTGGGGCCTTGCCGTTTTTAAGGTGCTGGAGAGCCATTCCAATCTCGCTCAGACTGACGTCTGGGATATCATCGGAATAACGTCGGATAAGACTCTCTCTTGGAACGTTACTCACACGCAAGTGTGAGTAACGAACTAGGAGCTTTAAAAGATAAATATCCGTGACGACTGTATCACTTACCTTCGATTTGCTGACGATATAGATATTATGGCAGAATTGCTTGAGGACCTTTACATAGACAATGAAACCTCATGTGTAACATCCATGACACATCTATGGCTCTAGTTGTTGGGAACACTTTGCTAGAAATTGTTGACGATCATATTTTATTAGGACAAATTGTCCTAAGTATGAAGTAAGTCAAGATTATGACACATTTTTCTCGTTACATATTCCTCCAAACCTTATTATATTCACTTTGCAAAACCAATTTTAATGTCATTTCAATTCATTGTCAATTATACATTTGTGTCTGAGAGGTTTGCCTCCTCTGGACCTATGAGTAATCAAGATGTTGTTCAGTGAACTATGGAGATATGTATGCTCGCAGTTTCTCTGCGGGTATAGAAACGTAACGATAATATATGTGTAGTAGAACTAGAGTAACCGTAATATCCCAGCGGACCGGATAGCTTAACTGGCAAGGGGCTGGCCATAAAGATAAAATTATCGATAACGATAGGTAAGCAATATTTTTAAGTGACATTCTCATATTGCTAAGTAGTGTAGGATGGTTCACCACTGATTCGACTTACGGAACGGGATTGTTTCATACATTTTATTACTTCAGTAAATTTATTTAATCTCTCATCTTTTATACTCAATTTTTATTAATAGTTATAGAAAGATGGACCTGATGCCTTATGGCATTTTCTCTTAGTCGATTCTGAATTGTTTGTATGGTCACATAACACGTTAAAAAAGTATTAGTAGTTTTCATCATCATAACAGCCCATCACAAAATACCCATGCCCACTTCAAACATAGGCCTCTCCCAAGGAATGCTACAAAGAACGGCCCTGATCTATCGACTCTGCATATCTTACCAGGTCGTTGCCAAATCATTAATCATTAAAACATAAAACAGTTGTCATTAAAGAACATTCGTGGCTATATATATAACACCAGTTAAAATATCATGTTGTAATGAAATACTGCCGCACTTCCGCTACGCTTTTTGACTTTGCGTGCGTAACTTCCGTTGCACTGTCAAAATTTTAGAAGTATTACTTCAAAAATATTGATATTCATATAATTATAGAATTTAAGCATTGTTACCACCTAGTTTAAGAGTAAAGTAAAGTTATAGCCTATATACGTTCCACTGCTAGGCACAAGCCTCCTTTCATTTCTGAGAGGGTTATGGAGTTAGATCAGACCACCGTGTTCCACTTGTTCATATTAACGGACGGATTCGAAATTTTGTAGCAAATAAAAACACAAGTTCATGTACCCAAGGCAAATGGTCCAACTAGGTAAGTAAGACCAATTTCGACGGATTCAACTGGGCAGCGTTCAGGGGATTACACAGACTGGCGACAATTAACGTACGCACCCTGAGGACACACGAAAAGATCCTGGAGCTGGGAAAAGACATAAATAAGTTGCGCTGGAATATCATAGGATTATCTAAGGTCCACAGAAACGGGGAGGACCCGGTTATCATCAAATCCGGCAAGTCTCTACACCTAGGATTCAAAGACTGGCAGGATTGCTCTTTGTTTGCGGTCATAGCGCTTCTCATGAAGTTGAGTGCACCATGTTATCTAATTAGTGTCGTTTATTTTATTACCCCCGGACTTGACAGTGTTACTTGAAGTTGTACGTCAGTTAATGCTACTGGAACTCCTCGAAGAGTAGTAATAGTAATAGCTGTGCTGAGTTCGGTCTCGTTTTGTTAGTTATGATGAGACCCTATCTTCCAATAGTGGCGGATTATCCTTATGGCAAACGAGTCATGTGCCTAGAGGTGTAAGGTTAAAAAGGCGCTCGAAAGTTTTTATACGAAAAAAATATCGTTCTTTTTGATTACTCCTAAATCCCTCTTACTCTCTCATCACATTTTTCATTTATACAACCACTTTTATATTATGTTAAGGGTGCTCGTATCATAATTATCTTGCAGTTATTAAACTATACTTAAAATATATAATATAGTTTATTTGCAAAATGAGTACATTTGATATAGGAGCACCGATTATGTGCTAGGCTAGCCTAGGGCGCAGTCGACATTTAATCCGCCTCTGCCTCGGCACTTGATAGAGTGACCTGAAATTGTACGTCGATGAATGTTACTGGAACTACTCGTAGACTAGAACTAGGTGTGCCCACTTTGGCTTCGTTTTGTTAGTTATAATGAGACTTTACCTCTGGACTTGATAGTGATCTTAAGGTGTTCTTCAGTGAATACTACTGGAACTCCTCGTAAAGTAGAACTAGGTATGCCGAATTTGGCCTCATTTTGTTAGTTATAACGAGATCTTACCTCCGGACTTGATAAAGTGACCTAAAGGTATTCTTCGGCGGCTGCTACTGGAACTCTTCGTCGAGTAGTAATAAGTGTGCCGATTTTAGGCTTGTTTTATCAATTATTATGAGACCTTACACTCTTAAGTCACTCACTTAAGTCACTCTAACAAGTCCTCCGGACTTGATAGAGTGACTTAAAAGTATACTTCGGTGACTGCTACTGAAACTTCTTGACAAGAAGTAATACGTGTATTGATTTTAGGCTCGTTTTGTTAGTTATAATGAGACCTTACCTCCGGACTTGATAGAGAGACTTAAAGGTATATTTCGTTGTCTGCTACTGGAGCTCTTTGACGTATATAACTTTAATTTACATTATTTTTAATTTTTTTACTTTCTTAATAGCATAAGCATAAGTCGTGCACTTTTGTATTTTCCAAACCTATTTTTAATTGAATTTATAATAATTAAATAAAAGAATAAGAATATATAATAAAAGAATAAAGAATAAGAATTTAATTTAATTGAAGATAAAATTATCGGAAAATAGGAAGTATAAAACTTGTGTGTATTTAAGACTGCAGTCCTTGAGCGTGGGAACTTTTAATAGAACACCTACATTGATATTTTCTAGTCACACAAACGCATCGCGTAGTGTTATTATACGCACCCTGGACATGAATAAATTACTTTTGGTGCTTCGCACTAGTAACGTATTCATCACGCGTTCGTCTTCGTAGGGTTGTTTATGAATATCACATAAATCACGCATTGTATGTAGCCCTTAGCTTGTCACATATCTAAGTCCGCGGGCTCGTCGTGAACAGCTAGGGGCAAAGGGTGGTGTCTTAGTGTACGCTTTCTAGGTATCAAATTAACTATTATTTTTTATGAAAACAATTTAAATATTATCAAATATCTTGTGTGATACAGAAAATGTGGGTTTCATAGAAGATCTTTTATTGAAAAATAAAGGCTTATATATAATACAGATTAAAACAATCACAGTGGTTTGAACAATTTATATTTTGTTGGCACTAATGAAAAGCTAAGACTAGATAATTTCAAAATTTTCCATGATCACACTTGTATGGTGGAACAAAAAGAATTAGATGCTATATTAATGGTCAAGTTAAGTTACACACGGCACACCCTCGACATATATTATCTGCCGACTTCCAAAAAGGAGACGGTACTCAATTCCGGTGTATGTTTTTTTTTATGTGTGTTACCTCATAACTTTATACTGGGCGAACCGATTTCGATGATTATTTTTTTATATGAAAGCTGATAGTTCTCGTGTGGTTTCATATGAATTTGATCAAGGTCAGACTAATGGTTATTGAGTTATTCTTAAATAACCTATATTGAAGTCGCTTATATTGAAGTCGGCTGTACAAAATTTTTAATTTTAAATTATAAATTATTATTAAAACATTTTTTAAATGATGATACAATATATAATCAAATAACCAACTTTGTATGAATACGATTTACACGCGTCGTAACAAAAATATATTTTTCAGACTGGCACTTTTATTTATTTATTTTTCTATCTATCTTTATGACTAGATCTTTAAACCTCAAACTATGAGTAAATGAGACCAGCCTTGAGCTAAACTAATACGTTGTGATACAATAATACTTTCCATGTTTAACTTTTCAAGATATTATGGTTGTATAAAGCTTAATGTTTACCTAATTGTAATTGGTCCCTGTCAACCCTAGATCTGTAACTGACTACAAGCAAATAAGGACTATTGAACAAAAACTCTGAGATGGAATACCTTAAGACGGGTAATTACAGTAATTGTACTCTATAAATTACAAACTGGAGCATACCAGTGAGTGCAATATTGCCGTACTTCGAAAAAAGATAATAAGAACATCCCGACCATAAAGCAAATCCCGACGAATTCTCTAAGCAAGCTAGTTTGATAATACTTGTTCGGATAAGATATTTTTTTATATTAAACTTGTTATTTCATCTACGGTTAAAATACGAAAAGAACGCAAAAAGGATCTGGATCTTCTTCAATTATTGCCACATTTAGCTTTTTTATGTCAACTCTTTCTTTCTTTTGGGCGTCTGTTAATATTAATGGAACCCAGCGTGTCGACACCTTTTTGAATTTTATGGTATAAGTTAAAACACAGTGAATTATATCAAACGAGGGCTTAAGAATCTCAGCTAAATAGCGGATGATCATACGTCAATCTACATTAACAATTTCTTGTTGGCCGCCCGGAGCTAGTGACATCATTGCAGGCGGTTCTGTCGTGTTTAAATTCAGCGCACCACTATGCCATTGTAGGATAAGACGGAGCATTGTCTGCCAAAGTAGACTACTATTCTTCCAAACATTTTTTGTGTGAAAAATTTTCAGGCAAAAATATTTAATAACCGTACGAAGTTTGAAAGTTTGAAGTTACTAATATTAAGCGGGTATACAAACAATAAAATGGTTGCGTGTGATAAATACACTTGGTACACGTGGTAGAGACCACGTGTACCAAGTGTATGGCTCTTCATGCTGCAGTTATATCAGTGATATAGTTGTAGCACGAATGGGTCGGCTCGATCGGGAAAGGACCACACTCACACAGAATACCAGCGTAAAAAAGCAGCTTAACTATTTCGTATGGTGAGTGCAGAGAAACGGATACCCCTTTCACTGGAAACAAGGCATTCTATCTTAATCCTCACGGGTTTCAAAACATCTGCATTTTGATTCGTAGTTAAGGATGAATGTAGATGTATATGGGCCACAGCAACTACTTACCATCAGGTGGACTATGTGCTCATTTGTCACCTTTATACTATGAAAATAAAAAATACACTACTTTCTTCTTATTTTTTGCAGCCCGTATTAACGGTTCACTAACGAGATTGAGATGTTAGGATATTACATAGTTGTTTAGCAGGCGGATTGGCGATAGTACTACCAGTAATCTCATCCCTTCGATGCTGCTCTTTGTCGTCAGTCTGGATATGTTACATTTGGTTTGTAGGACAGGGTTATACCGCCAACTATCGGAGGCTGTTAGATCTTTGTGACATTTACCAACGTCGTCCTTTGTGGCACGCATATTACGATATCAGCAAAATTCTTCTACACTGCCACCATAAAGCGAAAACTGTATTTCGTCCCTTGCTCTTGACAACTTTCAGCAGTATTCAAAAGCATTGTTTATAGCTAAAATCCCATAAATTTTGAAAATCTTTTTAATTAAACGACAAAAATCAATTTCACCCAATTGCTGTTAACAATAATGGCAGAAACACTAACAATTTTTATGTAGACATTCATTACTACAGTCTATCATAAGTTCACTACAGAAAATACGCTCCTATCGAATGCCTTATATTATATATTTGTCATAGTCGCCACGCTTAGCGGGCTGGTTGGCAACCGCAGTTTCTTATTATTTTAAGTTATTATTAGAAAGATTCTGTTTTGCCCCTCTTGTTTTATTTCCCTCTCTGGTCTCCTACGAGACTCACATGATGATATAGAGTAGTATATTCTCTAACAGCGTCACCACAAGATACGAGTACATAGTGTGTAAACGTTTCAATGTTAATTTAAAAAAATAGGATATTTTTTAACAAAATAAAAACAGTAATTACGGGGCTGAGATTAACGAATTACGACAAGGCGTGAATGTTGCCGGTAGACTGTCTGGTTTTAATTTGACGAGGGTAAGAACCGTTTTTATTCAAATGTCCTGCAGCGGCAATCTGATTAACCGTTGCTTAAATGCCTTCTCTTTTTACTGCATTCAATTTATTACTACCTTCCGCAAAGTACAGTAACCCTTTTTTATATTATATAAATGAGGTTTTATTATATAACCACGTGGACACAGCACGATACAATTACAAATTTAATAGACATAAAAATATATCTAGCTATTAATAGGTCTTAACAAGTATATACATAACTTAAAAGCTTGATAAAAAACTGGTGAGGTGTCAGGAAGTAGGCATTTCTTTAAAACCGTGCCTCGGAAAGCACGTAAAGCCGTGGGTCCGTAGCTGTTGATCCGTTGATCTCTCTCATCGGTCGTGCAGGATGGCCGTCCCTTCGTATACTGAGAGTGAGGGAATAGATAGTGAATCTGCGTTTGCGTTTACACTCGTGCGCTAAAATCCTTTCAAAGTGGTAGAGCCACTCGAACCGGGGTGGTACCACGACCTCACAGAATACCAGCGTGAAGTAGAGGTTTACCTCTGCGTTTCGCTTGGTGAGTGCAGGTGGCCGGAGGATTTAATTTTTGAAAATCGGTTAAATCACAAGTAGGGTTCATTTTGAAGCTATATCTTCAACAAAAATATTCTACAAACCGTTAAACTTAGTTTTTAAAATCCAGCAAGTTAAAACTTCTACAAAGTGCGGCAATACCGCGTGGCTCTACCACTTTAAAAGTGGTAGAGCCACGCGGCATCTTTTGCTGTCGCACGGATGGGCCGGCTCGAACCGGGGTGGTACCACGACCTCACAGAATACCAGCGTGAAGTAGAGGTTTATCTCTGCGTTTCGCTTGGTGAATGCAGGTGGCCGGAGGCCCTTTTTACTGGAAATGAGGCATTCCATCTTACTCCTCACGGGTGACAACGCATCTACATTTTGAATTGTAATAGAGGATAGATGTAGATGTCCATGGGCCGCAGCAACCACTTACCATCAGGTGGACTGTGTGCTCGTTTGTCACCCTTATCCTATAAAAAAAATATAGGTACAAGCTTCATTGTGAAAATCACATTCGCAATTCCGTCAATATAACACTGTTGGATATTACTACCTTTGAACACAGGTGGCGCTATTTAAGCAGTTAACATAGGCTCCGTATAATATTTGTTTTAAAAATATTATAAACGAACTTTATTGAACTTTACTACAATATAAGTATTAATTCTAACATAATTTAGTATGTCCAGTGTTATCATATTGTTTGGAGCTAGATTATCAGTGTAAAGTTGATTAAAATAATCCAGTGAATCAGTGAACTATAATTTGTCATTGTTTTGAATTTATTGTAATAAGACAGTGCCTTTTAAAGTGAAACGCTAAGGAACGGTATTAACAAACTAAGCCACAGTGCTATCAACGTTTCATTTTTGTTGTAAAGTGAAAAAACATTAATTTAGTATTCAAGTGACGGTTACAGTAGTTTAAAATGTTAAAATTTGTGTACATCTGATTAAATTAGCGACATCTATATGATAATTGATAACCAAAGTAGAGTTACAATTTGTATATTATCACGCCATCTATTAATTACTGGCAAAATAAGCTACAAACTTATGTTAATAGATCAATTTGATCAATCCTACGATCATCCGTTAGAGGACGCGCTCATTCATCTGATTTTATAGTATTATTTTAATTTTAACTTTGAAGTAAGTCTTAGTTCTTTTGTACAAAACGATGTCGTCACCAACCGAGACTTGTGCTGCATGTGCGAAACCTTTACCCAAAAGAGAATATCTACGTTGTTGTAATTGTAAAGAGGTTTATGATATTGAATGTTTAAATATAAGCAGTAAACGCTTTTATTCTTTTTACTCGTTTAATAAAGAGCGTAAAGATAATTGGAAATGCATTTCATGTGTGAGCAAACTTCCGCGCACGAATAATTTGAATACACCAGTGCGTACTGCTGACTCTGAAATTTCTAGTCCTCCTGCATTGGTTGTCTCACCGGAGAAATCGTATGTGGCAGTCCGCCACAAAAATACTCAGGACAAGAATATTCATGTAGAACAGAGCAGCGTAATGGAGAATATTATGTCAGAATCGCTCGGTGATACTGCTGTGGACTTCAAACTGCTTCTTAGTGAAATGAAGGCCATCCGTGCTGAAATGCGTTTGTTCCATAATTCTATAGCAGATCTCATGACTTCCATTAAGATGCAAAGCAACCGCATTGATTCCATCGAAACCAGGATATCAGCCTTAGAAGACAAATCAAAAGGCTTACAACGCTGTGAAGTTTCGACTTTGGAGGAGACAGTGTCACAGTTGAAGTCTCAAATATTGGAACGTGATCAAGACTTACTATCTAATGATATCCAGATAGCGGGTTTTCCTGAAACGAGTGGTGAAAATATCGCACATATTATCTTAGCTATTGCCAAAAAATTATGCGTGGACCTGGATGAGCGCGATGTGGTGTCCTCAGAACGTACAGGTTTCATACGCGAAAATGGCGAGAGCCCTACAGCTCCGCGGCCACGCCTTTTAGTTGTGCGATTGGCGCGTCGTGCTCAGCGTGATGCGCTAATACAGGCGGCACGCGTACGGCGCAATATCACCACTGAAGGTCTGGGACTGACGGGAATAGCTCGCAGAATTTATGTTAACGAACGTCTTACTAAGCACAATAGCCGGTTATTTTATAATGCCCGTGTGGCAGCCAAAAGCAATGGTTGGAAGTATGTATGGTCACGTGACGGAAAGATTTATGTAAGGAAGGAACATGGGAGTGAGCGACATCGGCTTCGGTTGGAAGAGGATTTAGCTAAGGTTTTTGGTATTGAAGCTGTTGGCTCTAAAACTATGTCACTCGGCGAATAATAGGAATATATTATTTTTAATTATTTTAATACGAACTTCTCACATTAACTTACAATTTTTTTATTTCCTAAATGTTATGATAACATACATTTCATTGTTATATTCAGGCAGATTAGCTATATATAAATTTAAGATATATAAATGTCTTATGATTATTATTTTACATTTGCTTGCTTCAACACGTTCTGTATTTTATAATGATACAAAGGTTATGTGCTCACAGATTTTTTACTTTAAAATGTTCTATTTATGTGTAAGTAAAAGCATTAAATTATGTTATGCATACAATGATTTTAGGAAATATGGGATATGTTACAACAGTTTTTATGGCCTAATAATATATTGTATAATTTTTTACCTTTTTACATGAAATTGTCTAAGCTTTGTTAATTGAACTTTAATAGAAATTCATTTCATCACGCGTATACTTTATTTTCTGAACTGTTTTGTGTTGTTTTTGAGGGAGGTTGTATTTATTTGCTTTTTTATTATTATTTTTTATGTTTTATTCATATTGAGTTTTGTACTTTTCGCGAGCATTTTATATTGTCTTCTTTTAAGTAATAATTTCTATGCCACAATGTGCTTTAAAATATTTTTAAATAAAACTGTTCTAGGAATATCGTATATACTCGGATATTACAAGACGTTCGTTGGTTTTCATAAATTATTATTGCATTCATTTGTGGATATGCGACATCTGACTTTACTACGAAAATATTTATTTCATTGCAAGTATGTTCAGATAACATACTCTTTTGTCATACAATTTATTATTAAAAAAAAATTATCTCTAGGCTTTCTGAATCCAGGTTCTTTATGTACACGTCATGATGAATTTTTGGTTTCCTTTGATCGTCATGCGGTAGATATTATGGCGATAAATGAAACGTGGTTGAAGCCAGGCGAGGAACTGCGCGCACCTTCCCCTCCAGGATACAAGCTGCGACACAAACCTCGTCCTGCAAGCATTCGAGCACGCGGAGGAGGTGTGGGTTTTTACATTAGAAATGGTATCCACGCTCGCGTCCTGGAACATCCGAGTACGCTCTCTATTGAACAGATGTGGTTAAGTGTTAAAGCTAATGGTTTGAAACTTGCAATAGGTACCGCGTATCGTCCTCCTTGGTTTCACATTGATACTTTTATAAATGATCTATCTGATACAGTCAGTTCATTTTCAGCCTATGACTACATTGTATTGTTAGGAGATTTCAATATTAATTTGCTTGCACCTTCAGATCCTAATTCAAAACAGCTCAATGATTTTTAACTGTGTATGGGTCTGAGGCAGCACGTCACACAAGCGACTCATTTTACTGATCACTCGGAAACTTTACTTGATTTGATTTGCAGTAGCTGTGATGTATTTAATGTACAGGTTGACTATGTGCCAGATCTGAGTCATCACGCTTTTCTATCTTGTGAGTTGAATGTAAAGAAGCCAAAGCAAGTGTCAACATGTATTACTTATAGACCAATATTAAGGATATAAACGTACCAAAATTTAATTCTGATGTTGATGCTGTACTGTGGGAAGAGTTGCTTTGTGATGACGTAAACAGTTCTGTAACGACTTTTAATTCACAAATATTGTATCTGTTTGATATTCATGCACCAAAGGGAACATCTTATATTAAAGGCCATAGCTATCCGTGGATCACACCAACGATTAGGGAAATGATGAAGCTAAGAGATAAAGCTCACGCAAAATGTAAAGGCATTAATTCCAAAGGTGACAAAAAATATTATAAAGATCTGAAGAGTACTGTTAATGCTGCTATACTGAGTGAAAAAACAGCCTACTTTCGTTACTTTATTAATAACAATACAAAAAATCCTCAAGTACTTTGGAGAAATATAAAAAAAAATGTGGTAGACTTCAAAAATAAAGATATTGATTTGCCATCAAACTTGAATGATCCTGACATCATAAATAATCATTTTCTACACATACCAGGAAGCAATAGTGTAAGTCCTTCAACATTATGCTATTTTGAATCTAACCGTTTCAATTCGTCGGTCTTTACTTTAAAATTAGTGGATGAAAACTTGGTATTAGAAATTTTGAAAAATATTACCACAAATGCTATGGGTGTAGATGGTATTACTAAAGATATGGCTCTCTTAACATTGCCACGGACTTTGAGTGCTATAACCAACATTATTAATACGTCGATACGGACAGGAGTTTTCCCAGACATCTGGAAGGAAGCTGTAATAATTCCAATACCAAAAAATAATCATACTGTAGAACTAAATCATCTTCGACCTATAAGTATACTACCTTTTTTATCTAAAATCGCTGAAAAGGCTGTTTATATGCAATTAATGAAATATCTAAACCAGAACAACATTTTACCTCTAAAACAATCAGGTTTTAGGGCTGGACTAAGCACGGTTACAGCGCTATTGAGTGTTGTCGATGATATTCTAACAGCGCAGGATAAAGGAGAGGCTACAATTTTGACACTGCTGGACTTTTCGCGTGCATTTGACACAATAAATACTACCTTACTTCTGTCGAAGTTGATGTATTATGGTTTTGACTGTAACGCATTAAAGTGGTTTGAAAGTTATTTAAATGGTCGTACACAGCGCGTCAGACTTCGAAATGAAACTGGTACCAACATTTTTTCTGTTGCGTCTCCTGTTACTCGTGGCGTTCCACAAGGGTCGATTCTAGGTCCTTTACTGTTTATCCTTTACAGTGCCGATATTACGGGCTGTTTTAAATATTGCCAGTATCATTTATATGCCGACGACCTTCAAGTCTACATATCATTTAGGCCGGATGATACTAATGAGGCAGTTAACAAACTAAATCTGGATTTAAGCATGATCGCTGAGTGGGCGAATAATAATGAACTCATATTAAATTCAAATAAAACCAAATTCATGGTTCTAGGATCAAAGAAATTAATAGAACGAACGAATGCTCATAAGCCCAAAATTGTTGTTGGTGGCAACCATATTGAACAGGTATCCGAAGTTCGTAACTTGGGTATAATTATGGATAATAGACTAAGGTTTGAAAATCATGTTACGCATACAGTAAAAATTGTTTTTACAGATTAAAAATATTATATAATATTCGGCAATACCTAAGTGAAGAATTGAGAGTTCAACTTTGTGAGTCACTAATACTCTCGAAACTAAATTATGCTGATATTGTCATGGGAGAGTGTTTGCTTGCGCGAACCAAACTCGTTATACAACGAGTACAAAATGCATGCGCTAGGTTGTTGCTAGTTTGTTTTCGAATCCCTCGTAGAGGTCACGTGACACCGTTTTTAAATCAGAGCAAACTTATTAACATGAAATCTCGTAGATCGGTTCACTACAGTTGTTTACTTTATAAAATATTACATAATCAACAACCGAAATACTTATATGAGAAGCTCAGTTTCTCGCAACGTTTCTCACGGGAAACTGTTCGCTTGTTGTACCCAAGACACAGAACGGCTGCGTTTCGTGGTAGCTTTCGGTATGCTGCCACAAAGTGTTGGAATAATATACCACCTCCGATCAGGGGCAGCAGGACAGTTCGCACTTTTAAAGTAAAACTAAAAGAATATCTTTTAAATTTGCAAAGTTAGTTCTGTGTCGATGTATCACACCTTTCTTATGAAGGTTCATTGAATGTTTGTATATTATAAAAATACTTGCTGAATTCTCCATTTATTTTATTTTATTTTTGTATCTTATTAAATAATTTAATTGTGTGCCTTGTGCCTTGCATATTATGTTTTGATTTTTGTTTTGTTACGTTCTTTTTGCGTTGGCTTATTATTGTGCCTTTCTTTCCTAAATGTTAACAGTTTTTTTTTTAATTATTATTTATAAATTTTATAAGAGTGTTTTTTTTATGTTGGAGCCCGTGATTGGCTAAGTTTATTTTATTGCACCTATGTCTCTGGCGTTTACTGAAAATCAGCGTTATAGTTACCACTATGTGGTTTCTATAACATTTGTGCTGAGTAGACGCCATTTTAGTTCTACTCCATTAATTTATTTTGTTATGTTAATTTGTGTTTTTTGTTTAGAACTAAATAAATTATATTATTATTATTATTACTATTATTATATTGGGCTTTTATAAAGTTTATTGAGTTTATCACAAAAGTTTTAAATTTCTTCAAGTAATTTATAGGCTTATGTGTACTGTAGAATCGCCTTATTTATGATATACAGTAGATTATATATTAAGATAAGCTATATTAATATGAAATAAATAATACGCTTCAAAGAAAAAATAATGCAAGGATAAATAAGTCATTAAATTCTGTTTGACATTTACAGAAATATGTATTCATCTTCGCTCTTATTGTCCTGAAGCAACAATAATGCTCTTAATTTCTTCCAGTAGCTCTTTCATAATGCTAATTCATTTTAATTTGGAAGTTCTGGTGCCGTAAACATTATTGTATTTCGGGAGGACATACCTATTTTAAAAAATTAGTCTCTTGGCTTAGGTTGACGATTATATTGAAAAAGGGGTGCTTAACAGTAAATACAAAATTAATGCATTATAAAAAAATAACAGTCAACTTCAAAGAACTAAAAGAAATACAAGTGGTAAAATTAAAAATTTTGTACAACCGACTTCAATATAAATTATTGATGATTACTCAAAAATTACTGTTTGAAAATTTATATGGGACCACATGAGAGCAGCTTTCAAATACAAAAAAGAATCGTCCAAATCGGTTCTCGTAAAACAAACATAAGAGGTAAAACACCAAAAAAAAACATACATTCGAATTGAGTTCCTCCTCCTGTTTTAAGTCGGTTGAAAATAGTTTAACTTTATGTTGATTTTTTTGCTAATTGATCACTGCATTTCTCATTGTATGGAGAATTTGCTTTAATTGCCACGTTTACGTGTGTATTGCTGATTTCAGAATAATTCGTCTCGCATGCTCCCAGTCGCTGGTCTGCATATATTATTGCCTCCATATTATATATATATATATTATACATTATATTCACCTTTTACGCTACACAGGGAACATTCAGTGGTGGTATGTGGTTGTCTTCTTGTTTAAAAAAAAAGTAAACTAAAATACCAATAAAATCCACGTCGAGAATATATAGTTGCGGTGTTACGTCAACGCTTCGAATGGATGTAATCTGTTAACATTTTCAGGAGTTTTTAAGGTCTTCGCTATTAAAATAACCATTTTTAAACCATGATCGCCTATTATGTCATCATTTCGAATAGGCATTTTCTTCAAATTCATATGGGACTGTTCATTTGTCACTTCAATTTAATACTGTACACGGTGTAAATATTGTAAAAATCGCGAAGTTTTTCAAGCGTATCCTTAAGACTAGCCATCTGTTTAGGACAGGATTGTAGTGCACGAGTTTGAGCGTAAGCACAGGTGCACTCGTTATTCGTTGGTATAAGAATTCGACACGACACGACTATCAGGCGAAGGACAATGGTTTTACGTGCTCTCCAAACGTAAAACAGGGTGAAATACCGTCAGTTTCTTGATTTCTGACTAACTGATTCCTTGACTGAAACACCCAATGACTGATTTGGCCCGGTCGGGGATTCGAACCTGGGACCTCAAGTTCAGTAGTCGCGCTTACGATTACTAGACGAATGTAGCAGTCCCAAGGGGACTGAGGTTTTTGAAGTCCTGATGTCTGTAACTACGATATGCGCAGACATAACATACCACCACAGTAATTTAATTAATTCGGACCAAATATTATTATTAAAAACTGACGTTAACCCATCCTAAGCATGACATCTGTATGTCAAACACTTCAGTCGCTTCAGACCGTTCATGAAACGTATAACGATGAGAATTAAAAAAAATAAGTTCATATGAAATGCGATAAAATGCAAGTAATTTTATTCAAAGGTCATTAGTTTGAGGACTTTGTGAAGATCAACGGTCTCACTTGATTTTTATGTGTAAGGCCATAAATATTTATTTTATATGAAAATAGGACTGAATTTCTTTCGAATAATTTTGTTTATTTTCTTGCTTTTAATTACTGGGCCTATCTTTGAGATATTAGTAACTGCCAAATGTAATCGGGTGAGTTTAGCTACACTGATTCTTAATACACACTTTATATAAGCTTGATCTGTATGTATGCAATGTATGTAAGAATGAAATGAAGTTTTGTGTTTCAGTCTTCGCTCTCTTCTAGACGGTTGAATTAACTAAAATTTTATAGACCTTACCAATAACAATACAATAAACTCATGACTATATATAAATTCTTATTAGGATCATCAAAGCTCATTATTAATATTTGTTGTTTAAGTTTTATTATACTTAATATTATTTTAAATTATCTACAAGTTACCATTCCTATTTATGTATTCTGAAATGGAACTGACTTTCAAAACTAACTTTAGGTGAAATAACATAAAAGTTGTGTACCATTAAATAAAATGTAGTTATAACACATTTTAAAGTTGTTAATTACAACTGTTAGCGGGCATTGTGTAGGTGGCAGGTAAAAGTAAAATGTTATGTTAGCCGTAAATTTATTTAAATGTACATTTAATTTGAGAGTATTTCTAAATAAACAAAACCTATACATATTTCAATACACTTTTCTGTGAATGCTTGTCATCAGCATACTAAGACTCGTTTTATTATCATATCGTTGTATATAAACATGTTTTTAATAATATAAAATACATACATACATACATATAATCACGCCTCTTTCCCGTAGGGGTAGGCAGAGACCACTTCTTTCCACTTGCTACGATCCTTACATACTTGTTTCGCTTCGTCCACTTTCATTATTCCCTTCATACATGCTCTACGGTTTAGGGTACTCTTAACCTGGCCTTTTTTCAAGACGTCCCTAATTTGGTCTAGAAATGTCCGCCTAGGTCTACCCCTTCCAACACTTTCATTCACACTCGCCTTATACACTTTTTTCGTTAATTGTTCTTCATTCATTCTCTCGACGTGGCCAAACCATCTCAGCATACCTTTCTCAATTTTTGTCACTACATATTCTTTACCAAATCTTAACCATCCAAAATAACAAACAATCATCGTTTTGCTTTTATATATAAAGTATTTTCATTCGTAGCCAGTTTTATTTTTATCCTCTATACTTTCAAGAAATTACTCTTGCAGCAGTTTGAATAATCTTGAGATGAACGGTCTAAAAAATCAATGCTGCGAGAGCCATGGACGTTACGACTCAGCGGTCAAATATTGATTAAATCAGTTTTTTTTTTTCAGTAAACTTCACTTTCATTAGTTAACTTTAACTTTTCTAAAAAAGCGAACAAAAATTCGAATAAAACTCTTCATGCTGTGTAAATCATCGTAAATAGTTGCGTAAGAATGAAATCATTAACATATTCCTTCAGGTATCGTAAAAATTGACAAAGTAAATTGCCCGTATAACCCAGTATGGCTTTTGAGAGACAGTAGAATATATTCAGACCGATATCGGAAAACATATTGTATGATGTGAAAGATTTGTACAGCTTTTTCCATTGAACTATTATGGCGCGTCTCCACCAAAGTTTTGTTGTCAACACAACATTTGCCAACACGTGTTGCCAACAAATGTTTCTGTCAACAAGCGTCTCCACCGAGGGAACATATGTTGGCAACAAGCGTATTCCTTTGATGTTGCCGCCGAAAATGGAAACAAGTTTTGTTGGCAAATGTTGTGTTGTCAACAAAACTTTGGTGGAGACGCGGCTTTATGTACTACCTACTAAAGGCGACACTGCATTTAGTAACGCTGTCCCATTCAATTGCGGTGATATCGCCGCACTGTACTCAGTCACACGCTAGGCGCTAGTGAGATGACGTGCTGTGTTGATTATAATATAAAACTACTACTCTTGATAAAATATGCGTTTTAGATATTGCATAAATAATTCAAGAAATGTTAGCAAATAACAAGGAAAAACTTTTCATCGGTGCGTAAGATACTTAATTAATAAAAAAAAAGTATTTTAGATTAATAATCAAACAAATTATTGCTATGACGTCATCTCGTATCATGAAATATAGAATAAAGATTCGTTTCTGTGGGCAAGTACGTATAGGACGATTATATTATGCACAATATTTTTTTGCAGAAACAAAATAGTATTATTCATAATTAGGCTAAATTTCTAATATTTAAATTTGCTGATTATTTTTTATTTTATTTTTAGGGTTTCCACGGTCAAGGCATGAAAACAGGGAAAAGTGGAACAAATTCGTTTATTTTTAACGCTCGTGCCCAGCATTTATGAAAACTAAAAGTCTTATCTAAATAAATATATTGGTAACTTAAATATTATATTAATAACTTTTGTTAAACATGCATTTAGTATTTTATTTATATTTTACATAGTTACCTTAAAAAAATTCAAATAAATATATCATTAAAATGTAATTGTGATATAATATTATGTAATATTATATTAAATTAGCTCATATTATATGCAAAATAAATGACAACATTTAAAAGTTGTACTCAATATAATTTACATATTTACATAATTGACAATAAAATCTGTTATTACCTCCGTTTAATCTATGATAAAAATAAAAACCAACCGCGCATGCGCCACACTACTCTCCCCTACGCATGCGCGAAGATATGAGTAGTGCACATTTTTTGTTTGAAATAGCTGTTCTAGTACGTAAATAGATATTACTTCATTGGCTTTTGCCAATTTTTTTGGTAATCTACGTAAGATGGCTAATCCTTCTAATGGGACAGGGCGAGGTATATAATTGTGGTATGTGATTGGTTAATTTCGATAGTGAGTAGGTTAGAATTAAATTAAAACCAAGACTTTAACTCTAAATATGGAAACCTCCTGGTTTTTCCCACAGTTGCTGTTCACTATAATAATAGTGTACACTGTAATAATCCGTGTCTTGCAAACCGGTGACAAACTTCTCTAACGGGATCTTATTGTGAAGAGCCTTAAAGAGGATTGGCTCTTGTGATTTCAGGCCGTAAGATTTAGTTATATGTGTTTGTTTTTAGGGAAGGAGAAGGTAAAATGATTTCTCGATTAGGGATTGGCAAAGCTTTCGTTCTTTTATTCTATTCTCTGAAGCTGGCGCACCCCTTGTTTGAAAAATATAATTTAATATTTAATTACTAATTTAGTTATTAATTTTTCGAATTAAAAGAAAAACTAATTAAAAGCGAAAAAACCTTGAAATTAGTTCTATTCCATGTGTAGTATTTGCGAAAATATAAAAAACCATTATTTAATAACTACATATTTGGTAATTTTTATATTTTATTCAATCAGTTTTTGCGATTCATTAAGAAATGAAATAAGTAATGAAATTCCGCAAAATATGTTTATTTTACAAAATTAGCATCTCTTTATAAAATATATTCCCATGTAAGTGAGTTTATGTGCGTGATTAAAGAGCTCTTATCCCAATAACTTATACGAAAAAGCACACAGACGTAAATACCACAAATTCATGATCATGTTGGTATTAATTATAACAAATGCCGCCTTATCTTACCAGCCAGCCTCGAGATCCTCGCTGAGGAATGTATAGGTATGTTGAAATCATTGGCAGTTATATTGGACATTTTAATAACGGCTCGCACGCCCGTCAGGTGCACACGGCAGATAAAGGCCACACTGCGTGTACATAACCCCTCACCTAACTGTCAACTATGTGGTAGAGTTATATAACATAAAAGATAGGTTATATAATATTTCAATTAAATTTAAACTGTATTAAACATTCAAAGCCGACTTCAAATAATTATTTTAAGAAAAAATTATTTTACATTCTGACGTCGATATTAAGACATATTCGTAGTTTGTAGTAGAATCAAAGCTTCGACTTCAGTTCATGTGAAATTATTTTATCCATTTTAGATTACTTTCTTGAAGTCGACTATTAGCTTTAAATTACAATATTAAAAAACCATTATACAAAATAAAAAACTTAAACTAATAACTTTATTTTTTATTTTATTAATCATACTTGTCCTAACCC
>JAVANC010000010.1:26401845-26429039 GCA_033319125.1 Parnassius glacialis | reverse complement strand
CTTTTATATTGTACGTACAAACTCTATTTGTAAACAGATGTCAAGTGCGTTAAATTTCGTATATTGTGATTATCATCTTCCCTTACATTTAATCTCAAAATTTAAAATTGATGTTAGTTGTCCCTTATAACGTAATCAACTCAGGCAATATACCCTAACTTTATCCAAGATAAGTTTGTCAAATTTATGTTTTAGACGTGGTTAAACTACTTAGCTAAGCTAACTGAAACATTACATCTATACGGTGCAACACCGTGCATGACCAAGACACTATGCGCAACTGACCTCATTTATTAATATTCTACATTTTTAGTGTTTTTGTTTTTGCCTTCCAATACGATTGCGTGACTCCACCTAATATTTTTCCAAGTTTTGTTTATTGTGAAATCCCAATAAATCTTTGTTTTTTCTCAAGATTGTGTTTAAATCATACATCATAACATGTAGTAAAGGGTATGGTATAACAAGACCAAACATCTGTATGGTCCTTCGAGGATACTGGTCAGTGTTTTGTGCAACAGCTTATTGAATATTCCTGTAAAACAGCACCATCAAGCTATCAACCAGATCAAGCGACTTCATGACACGACTCTAGGAAAGGCTCAACTCGGTGAAGAACTTAGGAGTTGATATCAGTACGTGGGATCCATTGCTGGTGCACTAACTTTCACAAAAATTGAATAACGAAACATGCAATGATTACAATTAATCTCTGTAACAACCTCGAGTGTTATCGACGCTCATAGATTTCTTGGCATTCCTGGAAGAAAATTTTTTAACGTTGGTAACATCCCGTATAAAACAAGAAAAAAACCAGGCAAAAACCACCATCAAGGCAGATAACGGTGAAGCATAATAAATCAAGATACCAAGTATTTTCCAACTACAATGTTACAGAACCAACAAATTCAAAAACATGCAATCAGTTTACAATCACGTGGCCGCTCTGTAATAATGGCCATGGAATATATTTTTGCAAAAAACTTATAGGAATGACGCCGTAGGAGAGACCCAGTACCATATCAAGATTACGGCTGCCTAAATCGTCACCAAGTAAAGTGTGTTTCTCAGAATCACTGCCATGAATGCCAAGGTCAACACAACACAATATTGCACGAAATATTCGTAACATCTAAAACCAAGAACCAAACTAGCTTATCAAAAACGGTTAACCACGGAAATTCATCAATCAGCGCAGATGCTGTCCAGGAGAACCACAACAGTGTCCACGTGTCACAACAGCGCGTCGTGCCGGAGATACTGCTCGCTAAAGTTCATGCCAACAATGGCACTTACTATAAGCTCCGAGCATTGCTGGATAAAGAACACCAAAATACACCTTGAATAAGCCGTCATTGTCATTCCTAGAAAAAATACAGTTATCAGATCCAGAATTCCACAAAAATCGGCCGGTAGATATACTTCTGGGAGCAGAAGTATACTCAAACATTATTTTAGACGGAATTTGCAGAGAAAGCAACAAAACAGACGCAACTTGGTTGGATATTAATTAGAAGTGTTAATCAAGTTACTCTACAGTGCAATGTTTTACTGAATAATATACAAACCATCCATTAGTTTTGGGAGATCGAGGACATTACTCAAGAGTCTACTCTCACGTCAAAAGATTAAGCATGCATGGATGTGTATAAATCAATAAGAAAAAGACGATAGGATGGAAGATATCAAGTGAAACATCCCCTTGAGTCAAACATTGCGCAAGACTTGGACAATGTTTGACTCAAGCTTTTTAACAGTGGTAGAGTCTCTACCAGACTCTACCACTATTCGAACTAACCACTACCTACTCGAACCGGGGGTGGTACCACGACCTCACAAAATACCAATGCGCTTGGTGAGTGCAGGTGGTCGGAGGCCCAATTCCCGCCCCCCCCCCCCCCATCAACATGGTAATGGAATTAAATAAAAGACTACCCCAAGAGGGTACCAGCACCCCTGGAGAATCCCTCGCTGAGCATCCACGACCAACCTACTTCATTCCTGTGGGTGCTCAGGCTGCCCCACGTGTTATGGGGGGGGGGGGGGGGCAAAATTCCGCTCGCGACTAATGCTGCTCGGGGCAAGCGGAGCAATACAACCAAGGCGCCCCTGTCACGTTATCCATGAATTTTGCAACATCAGGGGACTTCATTCCAACCTTAACGCTGTCCATTACCATCTAGCCTCCTACCCGACCCCCGATTAGTCTCCTACGTCAGAGAGGACATCTGTTTTCGGACGCCTCGGCAGTCTTGAAGGTACGGAACTGTCCATCCTATACGCGTAGAAAACGACGACCATCCCCGCGTGTACGGGTGCCTCTATAGGTCCGATAGCGGTAATGCCGACACAGACCGACTCATCGACCACGTCCAAATGGCTGCAGACTCCGTGCTACAACAGGTCCCATCCGCAGAGATCGTGATGCTCGGTGATTTCTACGCCCACCACGCTGAATGGCTTGGTTCTCGTTTAACCGATCATGCGGGTAGATCTGTCTATGAATTTGCTTTGGCATATGGTCTAACACAACTGATTACTTCGCCTACGCGGATCCCCGATGTGGAAGACCATGTACCTTCCCTGTTGGACCTTCTGCTGACCTCTCATCCGGACGGATATCAAGTCTCCGTCGATGCCCCTCTGGGCTCTTCGGACCATTGCGTCCAACTCGACTCTACATGACGGAAAGAAAGCACCGCCGACCATCCCGCGATGTGAGTGTTCCATGCCGGATGTGCGATTTACACAGCGCTCGGTGCGCAAAGCACTTTTCTCCCTGGACGTCAGCAAGTCGAGTGGGCCCGATGGAGTCCCTCTCATTGTGCTGAAGACGTGTGCTCCGGAGTTGGCACTGGTTTTAACGCGTCTTTTCCGGTACTCCTACTCCGAAGGCGTAGTCCCGAATTCATGGAAGACAGCTTTGGTCCACCCGATCCCTAAAAAAGGCGATCGCTCAGACCCGTCCAACTACAAGCCTATCGTCATCACCTCCTTGTTCTCCAAAATAATGGAAGCCATTATATACTGCCAGCTCATGAGGTACCTTGAGAATCACCAGCTGATTAGTGACCGCCAGTACGGTTTTCGTCGGGGTCGATCAGCTGGTGATCTTCTAGTCTACTTAACTCATAGATGGGCGGAGGGCAGTTTCAGAGTGCAAGAGGGAGGAATTGGCCGTTAGTTTGGACATAGCGAAGGCCTTCAATCGGGTCTGGCACAAAGCACTTCTTTCGAAGCTTCCTTCCTATGAGCTTCCCGAGAAATTGTGCAAATGGATCACCAGTTTCCTTGCTGATCGGAGCATCAAGGTCGTAGTAGACGGTGCATGCTCTGATTTCAAGCCTATCAACGCTGGTGTTCCACAAGGCTGCGTGCTATCACCAAAGCTGTTTCTCCTGCATATCAATGATATGTTGCTAACAGGTAGCATTCATTGCTATGCAGAAGTCAGCACTCGTGATGCCTTATATATCGGCCGTGCCAATATTTCTCGGGAAAACTTCGCCGAGTATCGAGACAAACTTGTATCTGAAGTCGAGTCTATGCTTAACAAAGTCTCGGATTGGGGCCGACTAAATCTAGTCCAGTTCAATCCCCAGAAGACACAAGTTTGCGCGTTTACCGCTAAAAAGAACCCCTTGGTCGTATCTCCTCAGTTTCAAGGCACTCCCATTGCTGACTCAGCCAGTATCGGAATCCTTGGCGTCAACATATCGAATAGTGTGCAGTTTCGTGGTCACTTGGAAGGGAAGGCCAAATTGGCCTCTAAAAGGCTTGGCGTGCTCAGCAGAGCGGGACATTATTTCATGCTGGCACATCGCTTGCAACTTTACAAAGCGCAAGTTCGGCCCCACATGGAATACTGTTCTCATCTCTGGGCCGGGGCACCCCAGAGCCAGCTCCTTTCACTTGACCGCATCCAGCGCAGAGCGGTTCGAATCGTCAACGACCGAGTTCTTTCTGATCGGCTCGATACACTGGCACTGCGTAGAGATGTTGCATCTCTTTGCGTATTTTATCACATCTATCATGGGGAGTGCTGTGAGGAATTGTTCGGACTAATTCCAGCCGCTCAATTTCACCATCTCACATCGCGACAAAACTCGCGTTACCATCCATACCATCTGGATGATTGGCGGTCCACCACTGTGCGATTTAGAAGAAGTTTTCTCCCTCGCACAACTTCCTTGTGGAATCAATTACCACCAGCGAATTTTCCGGACCGATACGACTTAGGAACCTTCAAGAAAAGAGCTTACACTTCCTAAAAGGCCGGCAACGCATCTGCGATTCCCTTGGTGTTGCGGTTGTTCATGGGAGTCGGTAGTCACTTACCATCGGGTGAGCCGTATGCTCGTTTGCCCCCTATCCTATAAAAAAAAACATCGAAACAATAGGCAATTGCACACTTCAAGCAATTGGAACGATGATTCACAAAACAAAATAATACCGCAGAAACTATAAATCATTTATTCAAGAATACCTACCATTGGGTCATATAAAACCGGTTACTGGTAACAAGAAACAGGACTTTTATATGCTGAATCATTGTGTCAAACGCCTGGAGCCAAGAACTACAAAAATCAGGATTATATTCAATGGCTCATTAAAAACTTCAACAGGGTTGAGTCTTAATGATCTTATGCACAAAGGTCCAAATCACAACAAGATATATAAAAAGATTTATACAACAAGATCTCTAAAATCTAATTTTTGAGTAGCGTCAATATTAGTTTGTTTACACAGCTGATATACAGTTGTCCCAGTAATGGTGGATAATCTAGTACGTACGTGTTCGGGCAGAGGGAAGGTGGCTTCCGTTCTCTAAAATAAAATTCTATCCCGAACGGTTCGGGGTCTACGTCATGTTTTATAAAATTCTGAAAATTCGAACTTCTGCTCACATTTGTGGTCATCGCGTCCGCAGTTTAATGGCTAGATCGGATTTTTTTCTTTAAATGTGTTCCCTAATAATGGTGTTTCTAAATTACCCTTAAAAGTTTTCAACTACTATGGGTAGTATTTTACAAGACGGCACTAAACATAAGTTTAAAATTTTTACTTTATTTAACTGCTTAGTTTGAGCACCTGTGGTGAAAAAAAACGTATAGGATCTGTGTGGCCAACCATTTAAACAGTTTGCCTATATCATAAGGATTCTAAAACTTTAGCATGCTATGTACTTAATGTCATTACTTACTTAGCTATAGCCGTTAATGTGTAAAAGTAGGCATTTCATTGCAAAATTACTTAAATTATTGGCAGATAGTTTTTTTTAACATTGCATGTCTTTATTAGGTAAGTACGTTTGTCGTCCTTGAAAATTTTACGTTACTACCTTCTCGATTTGTTTGGACCAATTCTAAGCTGTGCGAGCGAGACAAACGGTGCTTAGGATTAATGTTAGTAAAAATGATCGATAAGTACTCCTACATCGATCATTTTTACTTTGAATTCGTATTCGTTCGTGAGGTAGTAAAGTAAAATTTTCAAGGGCGACAAATGTACTTACCTAAAGACATGCAATGTTAAAAAAAACTATCCGCCAATAATTTTGTAATTTTGTAATGAAATGCCTACTTTTACACATTAACGGCTATAGCTCAGTAAGTAATGACATTAAGTACATAGTATGCTGATGTTTTAGAATTCTTATGATATAGGCAAACTTTTTGAATGGTTGACCACACAGATCCTATACGTTTTTTTTTTCACCACAGGTGCTCAAATTTAGCAGTTAAATAAAGTAAAACATTTGGACTTATGTTTAGTGCCGTCTTGCAAAATACTTCCCATAATAGTTGAAAAATTTAAAGAGTAATTTAGAAACACCATTATTAGGGAACACTTTAAAAGAAAATAATCCGATCTAGCCATTAAACTGCGGACGTGATGACCACAAGTGTGAGCAGAAGTACGAATTTTCAGAATTTTATAAAACATGGCGTAGACCGCGAACCCTTCGGGATAGAATTTTTTTTTAGAGAACCGAGGCCACCTCCCCTCTGCCCGAACACGTACGTACCAGAATATCCACCATTACTGGAACCACCCTGTAGAATAAATGTTTCGCCAAATTCGGCTAATTGAAGAACATCAAAAATACCACAAAATAACATGGCTAGATGGCCCAGAAGAACCATTGCAGAAATATCAACTCACTACAGTCATATGTGGCACCAAGGCCGCGCCATACTCATCAATGGTGATATTGTCATTATTTTGCAACTGTCTACCGCCATTGTTAGTGGGAGGCCTATATCTGAATTAAGGATTAACTTTTCTGGCTATTAAAGCTATTTTCGCTGTGTCTTTTAACCCTACTGAACGAAAAGGAGGGCAATGTTCTTTGAGAGTATTTATGTATTTATGTTTATATGTCTATTTCTTAGCCACGCTCTATAGCCTAAACGGCTTGATGGATTTTAACACATTTAATGGGTTTCGTCAGATTTGTCTTAGTCGTGGAATTGACTGGTATAATATTTTTTCTCCTTGCAGTAAACTTTTTTACGCAGTCAGTTTTTAATTACTGTTCTTACTACAGGCTTTGTTAGTCCAGACAATGTTTGGTAGCATATATATTTTAGCACTTCACTGAGCGGATTTTATGTCATCTACAGGATAAATTAGCGACAGATTATCTATTTATTCTATATAATTTTGTAAATTGTAGATATCTTATCCCGGCGAAGAATTTGAGTAGCATTTGCGTATGGGTTAGCAAGCTGCTAATTGTTTTAGCTATGGACGGGAAAGTAGGTTCATGTAAAATTTATGTGAATTCCTCCACGACACAAGTGAAACTGTTAATGTGATGAAACTGATTACCAGAATTAATTATTATAATTTAGCTTAAAACTTTTTATAATACCACAATACTACAAAGTAACGATTATATTAAGCTTCAGGGAATCTTATCTCCGGCAAGTATCCTATCAACATAGCGATGATGATGTCAAACATTGATTTTTGACTCCGATGAAGCTGTGATACCTAAATATCTAACAGACAGAACTTTAAAGGTGATGAAGCAAAAGTCGCTACAATACAGGACTTTTTAGGTTTTAAGATTAAAGAGTGCTTCAGTAAGGGTATTTTAAGATTAGAAAAAGACACTACAAGTGAATCACACTGCAAGTGGACTATGTACATATGTAAAATAACATTTAATCAAAGTTGAAACATATTCATAACTTTTTATTGTTTTTTTATAGAATAAAGGTGACAAGCAAGCACACAGTCCACCTAATGGTAAGTGGTTGCTGTGGCCCATAGACATCTACATCTATCCTCGATTACGAATCAAGATGCAGATGCGTTGACATCCGTGAGGACTAAGATAGAATGCCTCGTTTCCAGTAAAAAGGATCTCCGGAAAAAATTGTTCGCCCAAATGGTCCATTCCTATCTTCTACTAGACTATAATCTCACCATCAAGCATCAAAATTCTCTCGTGCTTTTTATTCCAATTCTAGTCTTTAAGACAATATGAGAAAGTTACATAGGCTGCACTAAAAGTATCGGGAATGGAATATTTCCACTGTTCCTGTCATATTAAAATCTTTTTAATTGAAAACTCTTTGGTTTTAAAAATCGAATACCATTTATTTATTTAAAAATTGATTCTCGGTCTTGTCACAAAGTTTTGTCAAACTTGTTTAGTCGTTGAAAAAATGGAATTGACTCGAGAAAATTCAAGAGCGATGATTTATTATGACTTTCGAAGTGGTTTAACACAAAACCAGTGTGTTGACCGGATTATTTCTGCAATTGGTGATGAAGCCCCATCTAAAACCACAATTTATCGCTGGTTTGCTGAATTTTAAAGTGGAAGTGTCAAGCTCAGTGATGATCCCTGTCAAGGTCGTCCAAAAACTGCAGTCACCCAAGAAAACGTTGATGCTGTGCGTAAGTTGATTAAAGAAGATCGACATGTGAAATACCGCGAAATTCATGCAACTTTGGACATTTGCAAGAGTTAAATACAAATATTCTTGCATGAACAGTTAGGTGTAAAAAAGTTGTTTTCCCGATGGATAGCGCATTCGCTCTGTGAAGAGCAAAAAGCGGCTCGCGTTACTTGGTGCGTCAGAACTCTCGAAAGATTCCACGCAGAATCCTCAAATGCTGTATACAACATCGTATTAGGTGATGAATTCTGGATATATGCGTACGAAACCGAAACAAAAACCAGTCACGAGTTTGGGTGTTCGAAAATGAGTTAAAGCCAACAAAAATTGTTCGTTCACGGAGTGTTGCAAAAAAATGGTGGCAACGTTTGTCTCCATAACCGACCATGTTATGACTATTCCTTATGAGGGACAAAGAACGGTTAATGCAAAATGATATACTAGCATTTGTTTGCCACAGGTCGTTTCTGAACTCCGTAAAGAGAACTGCAACCGCCGCATCATCTTCCATCACGTCAATGCGAGTTCTCACACCGCACACAGAACAAAAGAGTTTTTAGAGCAAGAATACATAGAATTATTAGACCATCCGCCGTACAGCCCCGACCTAAGCCCTAATGATTTCTATACTTTCCCTAAAATAAATAATAAATTGCGTGGACAGAGATTTTCATCACCTGAAGGAGCTGTGGACGCCTACAAAACGGCCATTTTGGAGACCCCAACTTCCGAATAGAATGGTTGCTTCAATGATTGGTTCCACCGTATGGAAAAATGTGTCAAATTTCGCGGAGAATACTTCGAAAAGCAATAAATACATTTTTAAATAGTAATGTTGTGTCACTTCCTTGATTCCCGAAATTTTCAGTGCCGCCCTCGTATTCACAAAATGTTCACGTCATCAGGAGAAGTAAGGTGATAGGTTCTCTTAAGCTTTCACCATACTGCTTCAAATATATTTTATGTGTGTTTTGTTTCTAAATTGAAGTAATTACAAGGTTGAGTCCAAGTATTGATTATTTTATAAAAAGTTAGTCAGTTTAAAAAGTAACAATGATTTAAACAGAGTTTTGATAAAGGCCCCAATCTCTACGCTTCGTGGATCTGTAGCAAAATATTTTGAATCTTATCTCCGTAGTTACATAACATCATCATTCCTACAAGCAAGTAAATATTCTCGCCTCGGGGACTGATATCACTGGTGTTATTACATTTTCCTTTATTAAGTTTCATTTTTGCTATCTTTTGTGTCCTATAAGTAATATCATATTTTTTAATTTAAACCTATTTCTTTCTTCAGCGCTATATGATGCTATCGTTGACAAATATATTTTATAAATATATATAACATATATACATTTAATTTTGTTAAGCTAGCAACACGCCACGTCTTTGCCCGGGTAGGATCCATTAACATGGCATCATTTATATTTAAGATAATCATCAATGTCCATTTATATTATCAATAATCGATCTCTTGAAAAATTAAAAAATTCAGAAAATATATAGCCTAGATTACTCCTGGCATTCTGAAGTCTCAAGTCTGAAGGGTATAAAGTGCCACATGCCGACGATTGCTTACATGTATTAGCGTTTACGTATTGTGTAAACCTTCAAAAGAAAAACGTAATGCATAGTGATTTATTATATTTACGCGAATACTACACAATTAAATCAAAGACACACAATCCTTCAAAAATGTGCTGTTTGAAAGTAACAATTCCTTACAATTAAAAAAAATCAGTTTAAACAATATGGCACTGAGTTGTTTCATAGTAATGCATTTATATCATAAGTAGGACAATTTAAAGAAAATGGAATAAAACAATTTAGATGGAGTAGTTTTCGGTATTCTTGCGCCGATTCATCCTGGACTTTATTGCAAAAGGAATAAAAACTTAGTTATTAAATTTTAATTTCGTTTATACGCGTTTGCGGTATCGTTAATAATTTATTGTGGGTGGAGGGGGGTTTTTGTAAATATGAATTATGAACCATTTTTTTTCAATAACATGTTAATAAGCTTGAAAACAATGGTCCGTTAAATGTATCCAAATAAAACTATATACGTGGGCCACTCAGAAAGTTTTGCGAAAGTAAAACAGTAGTACAAAAAAATTAAATATCTTTATTGCAACAAGCAATGAAGAAGTAGGCTGCGGTGCCCTGTATTCCGTTGATTCTTGCTCACTTAACCTGGCGCTTTGTTTTTGCATCGTATTAAAAAATCCAAGATCCGTCTGCAATAATTTTGTAAATGCGCCAGCCTGCTTCATAATATATTTAGTAAGAATCATGTCATGGCAGCACTCCTGGCGGGCCTGTTTCTGAGCATCGGTGAGGTAGTGCTAACGCGAAATTATCGTCCTCACTAAAAGCCATTCGTGAAAAATATCCTGAACGCTTGCCGATCCAATCAGCGATATGTGCTGAATCTCTTCATGCTTAATTCGCCTTTTCTCTTCAATTAAGTTTTCACTTCTAGCACCCTTCATTTCGTAACAACCGGTAAGCCGACCGTGCCGAATTAATTACACCAGCAGTGCACGGTTGCTTTAAAATACTTTTATCTATAAATGCAATTTGATGTCTATCATTCGTCCAGTTTTTGCAACATTTGGAAACGGTAACATAGAAACATCATCGCGCGATAGTATTTTTAAGAGCCATTTTTAATTGATTTTAATTTAGCTCGAAAAAATGTGGAGGGAATTCGAATTTGGAATATTTGTATTTTTACTAGCAAATAATTGTATTTTGAAAATATGTAATAACTGATCAATTTCTCATACAAATAAATATTTTCGCAAAACTTTCTGCGTGTCCTGTCGTAATTTCTTACAAAAACCAATATATTATGTTCAATAATTGTCTTAAAATATTTTAAATCATCAATTTCTCGTATTGTGTAAGAGGATAGTACTCGTAATTGGAGTATAAACATGGGGGACTCACGCCTGCTCTATTAATTTCCTAAATAACTTGACAGTTGATTTGGGTTAAATTTTAATTGGGAATAGAAAAGTTAGTTTGATTAGAAGTCGCAATGTTGTATTCAAACAAGCACTGAAAACAAATAACTAAGCAAACACAGTGGTGGTGTTTTAAACGAAGAGCTTATGTTATTTAGTTTACTTTAACTTGATAATTAAGTTTCGCCGTGTGTTGTTATTTATTTTTATTATTTTTCTGCTATTTAACTATAGTTTTGAAATTTGATAGTTATTGATATACAATGCTTCTTATATGAAAGCATTTTATGTATTTATCATCAAAGTTAGTCATCCAGGTTACGTTATGTTAGGTTAGAAACTAAACCAAATATAATCATTTCTCATGCTACACATTGAATACAACTAGTTTTGTCCTCGTGATAATAGGCGCTGTAAAACATCTGAAATCTCAGAAATTAAAAGAGTGTTTTGAGAAAGTGGACGGTGTTGTGGCGGTGTCATAATATCCACTACCTCATATCATCCCGTGGATGTTATAAGAGGCGATAGACTAAAAGTAAAAAAAAACTGCGGTTGCCAACCTGCTTCCTAAGCGTGGCGATTGTGAAAAATACCAAGTCTATGAGGCAATCTATGGCCTATGTCCAGCAGTGGACTTTAAAAGGCGGTAACAGTAACGGTAACCGGTTATTTTGACGTTACCGTTACAGCCTATCAAAGTGCATTGCCGAACATAGGCCTCCCTGTATTGCGACTTAAATACGTTAAAGCTTCCATATTGGGAGGTAGTTCAGAAAACTGACGATAAAATATCGGGGTACACAGTTGCAGCTACACATCACGTGGCAGATTTATGATTTTAAAAGCTAATAAAACTAAAACTAACGGACTTATTGGTTTATTAATTATTTTAAAGTACACAAAAATCATGATGATTTCAGTTTTTAAAAACAATTTCGTCCAATTGCAGTCCGTTCAGTAGCACACACTGTTGGAATAGTTCCACCGTGTTACGTCCCACGCGTTTTAGCAAGCTCGGCTGAATTTGCTGTATTTCATTGCGAATATTTTTCTTTAACTGTATGATAGTCCGAAGATAATTGGCGTATAATTTACTTTTAACATACCCCCATAAAATTTAACTAGATTAGACCAGATTTAACTAATAATAAAATTTCTAGTTATTATTAGTTAAATCTGGCGACCTCGGTGCCACGGGATGTCTCCAAAGCGACTGATCAATTTTAATGAAATTTTTTCCTGAGCAAATCCAAAGACGTTCTAGCGGTATGTGAAGTCACCTCATTTTGTTAAAACCACGTATACGTCGAGTAGGAAAGATGTGCTCGCAAATTTGGTAAAAAAAATCTCGGTAATCATGAGTCCACAGTTTTCACTGTTGACGTTTATCTTGTCTCCTAGAATTTTCAATAAAATAGGGCCCAATAATTCAGTTCTTCAATAATGCATACCAAATTGTAACTTTTGTGTCTAAGTGTGTGAAAAATATATATTTTTTTAAATATATTACGTCAGCAATTGAAATTCAGAAAAAATGATAAGAGTATCGGGAATGGACGATTTGTTTATGGTTCCATATCAATTTTTTCTGTTTTTGTTAGATTGGTACAACTGTTTTCCATTTTGGCGTGGAGTTTGAGTTACATCTGTTATTTGGATTAAAAACAGTGCTGTTTTTAGTAATATCATATATAGCCTGTATTGCGAATTTCACAATGAGTAAAACCATCAAACAAAACGTTTTTGTATCGCCAATGGAATTTCGTGTTCGGAGTATCTGTACATGTTACAGAAGGCTTACGGTGAATCGATTTTATAAAACAAAACACGTGCTTATGAGTGGTACAAAGCGATCAAAAGCGGTCGATATATGATGGAAGATTTGCCTCTCTCTGGTAAGCCATCAACGTCTGCAACTGGAGTTAACATCGCAAAAGAAAATGAAGTAGTGCCTGTAAATCCTCATTCAAGTTTGAGAGAGATAACCGCTGAACTTTTTGTGTCTCACGAGTGCATCCATACCATTTTAAATAATCATTTGGGTGTAAAACATGTTGCTGCTCGGCTAGTCCCAAAAGATCTGAATTTTCTCGAAAAACTCAATTGCATAAGTGTCGCTGAGGACATGTTAGAAGGAATCAATTCTGACCCAAGATTCATGAAACGCATTGTTACTGGTGACGAGACGTAAGTTGCCGAGTTTGACATGCAAACCAGTTAACAAGCTTCGGAGTGATGCCTTTCAACTGAAACGAAACCGAAAAGACCACGCCAAAGCCGATTAAAAATCAAAGTCATGTTCACTGGTTTCTTTGACTATCACGGTGCAGTGCACTCGGAATTGTCGCCTGGAGGTAAAACGGTAAATTCAAATATTATTTGAGCATTATGCAGCGTTTAAGACAGCAAATTAGACGAAAAAGGCCAGATTTGTGGACAGAACATGTTTGGATACTGCACCATGATAATGCTCGAAACCAAAAAAAAAGTCAACAAATACCATCGAGCAACAAACTTATTCACCTGATTTGGCTCCAACTGACTTCTTTCCTTTTTCTATACTCAAATTACTACTTCGCGGCACCCGTTTTTATTCAATAGAAGACATAAATTAGAATTCACAGCGAGAAATGAACTCAATTCCGGAAAAAGCGTTTAAAAATCGTTGAAAAAAGTGTATCGTTTTTGAAGGAGCACACTTTGAAGGTGATAAAATAAACTTGGATAAATAACTAATATTTTGTGTATTATTGATCTTTTACCGGTACTTTCTTGACAGAGTACTATTATGCATAATGATTTCTTTCGGCAGCTTGAAGTATGTTTTAATTGACGCACGCTTCAAGATGTATCCAATCTTATCAGTGACACCTCTGACATATGGCAGTACAGCAGGCACTTGCTCGATTGTGGCCAGCTTCACTCATTCACTGTGACGTAGGCGTGAGACCCGAAAATTAAAAAATATAACAAATGCAAAAACCAAGGAGGTTACAATCTCCTTGGCAAAAACAAATGTATAGTAAAATATCAAAGATCAACTAAAAAACTAAATGTCAAATATCTGTGTCAACGTCAGAAAGAAACACGGATCATAGATTAATCGCGGTCTATAATCTGTCAAAACAAACGCGAGATGATGCAACAATTAGAGTATTGTCGAAGGGAATTCATTTCGCAACAACACCGCGAATAGTACCATGCAAAGACATTATATGCACTGTCGAGGACTGTTTATTTAAAAACAGCGAAAGGTAGATTTGGAAGCGATACGTCAAGACATTTCGTCTATGGTACGTCGAAGTTCATGGCCGAAACCGAATCTACCCAAAGACGAATTTAGAGTGTTGCATACCCTACGCAATAAACCATAACTCAAGATTCTCTGCGGAGATAAGGGAAACGCTACAGTAGTTAATCAATTGTGACAAAAAATCTAATTGGCATCAACAGCCTTTGTATGGCCCCTCATGCTTACTTGTTTATCCAAAAAATATTAGAATTAAACTGACGACTTTTCTACAGGTTTATTTTATGTCCGTTTCCGCTTTTTAGAAATTAATATGGTGATCTGCAAGAGCTTATCCATTTTTAGCAATTAATTATCCTGATGAGCCATTAGCGTGTGTTCGTCTTGTTTTCATTTACAATATAATTCTCATGAATCCTGTTAACATTTCTCGCCAGGGAAAATAATTGATGATAATAATTATATAAACGTCTGTTATCTAAAGCAGCGGGGCAAATGAAAAATCTAATTTACTTTACTTATTTATCATTTTATTTCAAGTAACTGAAAATGTGTGAATTAAAGATTGTTTTTGACTTTTATTGGAATTTAAAAAAGCATTTATTATTAAAATCTATAGCTTGAATGTATTTAAATCATATTTTTAATTTTATAACCTTAAAATAATAAAAGAGAGTTCTGCTAAACAGTAACAGGCTAAAGTAGCTTGAAACAAGAGAGTCTACACATGCATTTACACCTATTAATACTAGAATGGGCCTCACAACCTGGATTTCTATACATTTCAGATCCATATCCGGACTATATATAATATCGTACGTAGCACAACATGGCTCTATCACGTAATAATTTTATTATACTTTGACTGCTAAATGGCTCCACTCGACCAGGGTAGGACGACGTTTTTAGAATATCGGCGTAAAATAACACAATAATGCTTGTATCGTATGGTGATCTACACTCACCCGTAGGCACATTGTAGGTTACAACGCATCTGCATTTTTATTTATTTATTATTTATTGCATTCTTTATAACAAAAGAATATAAAGGATGGACTCAATTTACATAACTATATAATTAATGCAAATGATTAGCATATACAAAAAATTATGAATTTATACATCTGTTTAGCAATACATATGACATAGATGGTTAATGAAAGGAGTGTACTGTTTAATAGATGATTACTTACAATCTTTTTAGAAGCATACTTAATGGGTGCTTTTTGATGTCATCGGTCAAAGACTTCCAAAGACGTGTTAAGACTACACGTCAAGTCTAACTGTCTAACGTAACTGTCAAGAGATACCATAGAACTCGGTAAAGTTAACATCAATACAGATTCGTTGTTAGAAGAAGAACGTAGAAGCCTATCATTAGATGAGAAGATATTGAAATTCATTTTCAAGATAAGAAGGCGATGACGGGTAATTTAATATGGGAAAAAGAACAAGCATTATTTTGAAATTGCGCTTCTGTCAGATTGTAAACCAGTTAAGCTTAGATCTATATTGCAAACTATGGTCATATTGCAAATTTTAAGTGCTGATTTACCATCTGCATGTATGAGAAATAAAATATTATGAAGACTTGAAATAAGGACCCAAGGCACTTTAGAGTAGCGCCGTGGACTTGAAATAAAAGGAGGCCCGACCCCAGAAGTGGTACATAGGTTTACTTTTTATACCTTTTGAAAAACTAACTTTTACAGACGTAGTAGTCACAAATGTTAACGTACTACTTGTCCTTTGATCTTCTATTCGCCGTTTATACCTTTCATGTTGATGACAGAAATTAGTAAAATGCAGTTAGGTTTTTCTGTCACGGTTCTTTGAACGATGACATCCGAAGAGCTCTTTGTCTCTATAAATGTTTCCTCGGTTTTAGAGCCTTATAGAATATTTAAAGATGACAGCAAAAGACCCGAGGGTATGAATTTTGTTACTTGGAAAAGAGGTAAAGCACCTTTTTTTTTGTTTACATGAGGAAATGTCTACGTATAGCCGCCTCGCGGGGGCAAGAACGAGCTATGTCGGACTCGCATAGACTAAAACCCCATGGTGTTCCACCTTTGTCGCATATTGGCAGGGTCACGGGAACGGTATCGTACTCATCCGCGGCCCCATCAGCAATGGCCGCACCATGGCAAACAATCCTCAGGAGAGGACTACTCCTCCCCGTGTTCTTCTCATGTAAGATGCAATAGAACACATGGTGCGCCCCCCTCCGAGGCCTATAAATTCACCTGCGCAACGAACGCCCCCGTATCCGATACGTGAAGGCCATGAGGCCAGAAAAAACGAGCACTCAGATGCACTAACCCTTCCTGACCCAAGTGGCGGATCTGGTCTATGGCTTCGCCGCCAACCAAGATTCAGCTGCGGAGGGTAGGGAGAGCGGTGCCTCGCAATACCGACATTCCTCTTCCCCCGCAGACCCACAACCACCGCATCAATCACCGGTGCAGCCCTGTCGGAAATGAGGCGGATAGGGCGAGTGCATACCAACACTCCTTTTACTCTACAACTCCACCTCGGCTGTAGCGAAAGGGGGACAGGGCACACCTATCGTCGCAGCCCACCAACATACATCCGAAGTAGGCTCGACAAGCCCACTGGGAGTGACCATCTTTGGCCGGCCCGAGATGGCCGGATGGAAATATTTTCGGTCGAACACAGCTACGGAAAATGCCATAAAAATCTTAAGATTTTCGATAGATGGTGGTACACCATCAAGTTAAAGCCAGACGTAAAATACTCGGACCGGTGTCAGCGGCTCGGGACGGCAGTGTCAAAGGCTGCTTGATACCTACTGCAAACTGCCTGCCAGGCATGACGATTTAGGCAAATCTTGAAATTTCAACAACTGGAGGCCCTTGTCAACAGTGAACTTTCTCGGGATTATAATGATGATAATGATGATGATGCATATTATATTCTATTTTAAAAAGGCTTTAGATATGAGCTAGTCAGATATTTTTTTTTAAATATTAGCAATACTGGTTGTTAATAACGTCCTTATAAATTTAAAATAAATTAAATCATTGCCAAATGTATGAATATGTATGAGTACCAATATTATGTTATTTAATATTATGTTATTTATTAATATTACATTAATATAATATTAATACATTTCATTTACCATAAAAAGACGTACTATAGTTTAATATAAAAAGTTCAGCAAATCTTTTCTTATAATTTTAAAAAACAATAATTGGTGGGTGCGTCTCTACATGGGCCACTAGCTTATTTATTTAATTAGCTTAATTGCGGAATGAGAACCACAAACTTTGCAAGAATCTGCAGCTCGAGAAAAATACCAGATATGGTATGTGGGGTTGACCAGAAAAATCCAGTACATGCGGTGGGTGTGAGCCACGAGACGCCCACGCGGTGAGGGCTTTTAAACAATTTCTCCCTCCGATAGCTCAGGCCCCCAGGTAGAGGTGGCTGGTTCAAGCTTAAGGTAGATAGATACGAAGGACTAGCGGGTAATTGCATATTCATAAGACCAAAGAGGCTCACCTGCGATCTTCGGCTGCGGGGCGGCGCGGCCAAGTCCTTACTTCAACAGCTGCGAATAGTTCTTTTCAGTATCAAGTTTTGCTACACATTGGCGTGTTTCTTGCGATCATTAAGGCGACGAACTTTTACTATGCGGTGCGTTGCGCGAACAAAAACTCTCTGCGTCGACAAACGCAAAGCGACTAATGCGTGCACGCGCATGCAATTAGTCGCTTTGCGTTTGTCTTCAATTATGACGCGACTAACTCGACCGGGTTTACCCACAAGGTCATGAACTGCAACTCTCAAGGTGAAACAGATAATTTAAAATTATAGCATAAAGCGACCTCTGGGGCATCCAATAATATTACTTCACACCTCAAACGCAAAGCGGAGAGTTTGGGCTCTACTGTCGAATTTTTAAATAACTCGTTTTACATCTAAATATTATAATTATTTATGAACATCGGATCACTGCATTAATGAGAAAAGTTTAGAACGATATTGGATCAGAGTCAGCGTGATAAATTTCAATAAATATTCAGCTTCTTAATATGGACATACCTCGGTATTTAGAGATTTTAAAAGTTTTTATACGCAGATACTGAAAAATATTATAATATATTATTATTGTCGCGTGTGAGACGACATTTAGTATTTTATACATATTCTCACTTAATACATTTTTATGGTTGGTAAGAAAAATAATATCTACGTTCACACTTTCACAGGGTAAATTTCTTTTCTTTACTATTCTTAGCCAGCGCTAACTACAATTCCACCTGATGGTAAGTGGTTATGTAGCCTAAGATGGTGAAGGGTACTGACTAAACAAAAGCGTATTCACTCTTGCCTAATAGTAGTAGGTAAGTATTATTTGTGTGCGTGTGTGTGAGTGTTTGTATGTGTGGGTGTGTGCGTGCGTGGGCGTGACTGCGTGAGTGTGCGTACGTGCGTGCGTGCCTACGAGCGTGCGCGTGGGTGTGTGTATATGTGTGTGTGTGTGTGTGTGTGTGTGTGTGTGTGTGTGTGTGTGTATGTGTGTTTGTGTGATAGAGAGTGAGAGAGTGAGAAAAGCGTATCAGAATACGCGAAGAGTAATAAAAATTGAGTATTCGTAGTAAGTACATTTGGCTTCATTATCATCATCATTACAACCCTTCACAATGGCTATACTCGTATATATAGACATAAATAAAGGCCTTCCCATCGAATGCTACAATGCATGGTCCTAAGCCACCTACATCGACTTACTGCATATCATGCCATGTCTTCCCTCTTTATAGTAAGAGGCTGCCCTGCACTTCGCTTACCGGTACGCAGTTGTCACTCGAGAACCTATCTTTCTATTGCTAATCGGTTTTCTAAACTATATGGCCAGCTCATTGCCATTTCACTTTAATAATCCCTTGGGCTATGTCAGTTACCTCATTTACAACTTTATCACACAGAGAAATTTCTCTCCAATTTAAAAGTTTTATATTTTTCAGATGATGGTTTGTCTAACGTTTAAATAAAACATAAACACACGAATTTCTTTATTTTTACTTATGCACTTCGGGAAACACCAAATTTATTTAATTTAAATTGTTCGATTTAATTTTACAAAAGTGTACCTAAATATCAGTATCTGTATCTGGATTTCCCTCCCCAAAAATGTTATATTAAAGTCATATGAGTATGAACAGCATTTTATTGTAATACATAATAATAAAACTCACCTAATTTATAAAAATATGCAACAATAAAATTACATAGGTATTAAAAACTATCGAAATCTAAGTAACGAGAGCATTTAACGAGAGCATGTTGGTCGTTCCGCATCTTTTTTAGTGTAAAAATTATTTCAAGAGCTTGTGCCGTTTTGGAGAAATTTTGCAAAATATAACAAGGATGGGTACTCTTTGGGGATTTTTTTTTTTCAAGTAAGTGGTAGAAAAAATACAATCTTGTTTAATTAAAAACATTTGGTAAATCCCTTTTTGTCATTCTGTATTTTTTATTTGTGGATTAAATGAACATTTATTGTGATTTTTTAACTTAAATATCCAAGAATTTAGGCATTTCCATCATAGTTAGGACCTTACGAAGAATAAGAGAAATGCCGTTATTGAGTACATCCATTTGACAGGAGCCTTTTTTACTCAAGAAAGCAAAAAAAATACGACAGAATATCTGATATTATACAAAACTAAAAAATAAATAGACTCTCTATTATCCAGCCAGTAGCAAATATGATATTTTTTTAAATAATATGATACGTTAGTAAAAAAAATATGTAATTTTTTCCTGTGTTTTATGATGAATAAATGTATTACACAATCGCTAGGTACGGTAAATGCTGCATACTGAATTAAAATTTTCATTTGTGTGCGGCGACATATATGATGTTCGTCTGTTGAAATGTTCGGTAGAGCCGCGTTCGTGTTGGTTTGGGATGACGTCATTCAGTTATTTTTCAGTTACGAATGTCACTTCAAACATCGAACTTGCTTTCAGAAATAAATATAGCAGAAATTGTTTTGTATGAAATGCATGTATTTTTGTGTCCGACCATGGAAAACGTTATCTCAAACCTGGTTTTGCACTGAGCTTTTAACGTTTTAGCCTATCAAAAGTCTACTTCTAAACAAAGGCTTCCCCCACACATTGCCTGATTTCCAAGCAGCATGCAAACTGTATACGAGCTGTACTGAAGTTCGTTTTTATACCAGAAGCTGAATTTTCTGGCTGTATAAGTGCTGTATAAGGGCTTATACAGTTTTTATGAGTAAAAAATTGGCACAATTATGCAACTTCATGCGTTAGTAGCGCTGTACAGTAGCTGTACAAGCATAAAAGAGGCTGCATAACTGATGTATTACAGCTGTTATTTGGTGTGCAAGGAAACTATTTCACTGCAGATATTGTCTTATAAGTAACTTATAAAGACAAATTAAATTGGTTTTTAATGGGATTACAAATGAATATAAAACAAAATAACGTTTATTGCATGGCGTAAGCGCAAAGCGCGCAGGTATGTTCTCCTAGGGCCTAAAAATTAAGATTCCAAAGTGTTGTCGCATAAAATCTTATCCAGCAATCATATTATACATATAAATGATATAAAAAGCACATTGTCAGAAAGATAAATGATTGTTGAAGTTATTAATAATTTTTAAATCTATTACTTGCTATTTTAACATAAAAATGGGTTAATGGCTTATTGTGTGGATTTATCAAGTCCGCATGGCCGCAAGGCGTAAACACGATAACTTTTGAAAATATCAATTATTCAACTTAATCTCTTTTTAAAAATCTTTATCGATCGAAATGGCAGTAAAATTTATTGTTTTCTTTAGTTATAATTAATTTTTTTCGGCTAAAAAATGGCGAAATTTTCGGTGGTTTGTGAGCCTTGTATTAATTTATTTTAGTAAATACACTGTTTTACTCCGTAATTCGTCATTTCGGCCTCGGTCGCCGCTAAGAGGAGATATTATATCGCTTATTGGCAGCGAAAAAGTTTGCCGAAGAAATACAAAATATTCCAAAAAACCAATACGTACTTGACCAAGGTAAGATATTATTATTGTTTTTATAATCACAGATTTTTATTACAATATTTTGTTTCACTAAAAGCACGCAGGATTTATATTTACTTATACGTCTTGGACTTTATAGACCTGAAAGTGTGCTTCGGTATCTGCTACTGGAACTCCTCGACGAGGAGAACTAGATGTGCCAGAGTTTGGCCTCGTTTTGTTAGTTATGATAAGACCTTACCTCTAGATTTCATAGAGTGACTTGAAAGTGTACTTTGATGACTGCTACAGGAACTCCTCGACAAAGAGAAATAGATGTGTCGAGTGTTGAGGACAGCTAGAGACCCCGCCGCCCCGTCGCTCCTTCGTACCCCGCTACCCCCCCCGCGCACCCCGCACAACCCGGCGCCGACCCAGTGATGTCGGCGTCCAATCAGCGCGCGTGTGGCTCCATTTGTCGTCGCACGGCACTACTCACAGACTGAGGCACCTTCTTGCGAGATATAAGAAGGGCGTCTCGGTCTGTGAGCTGTTCATTTCACTTCGGAGCGGCACTTAGGAAGAAACCTGAAGAAGACTCAAGACTCTAATTCAAGACCTCCCTCTGTACATAGTGTTAGACATAGTTATAGTTAGTCAGTGCCGAATTGTTGTAAATAGTTAATACAGTATATTAAAAAGTACCATCTTTTCTTCAAGCAGTCCCCTAGTATAGCTAACCTCAGATCAGTCGTTAAGTAATCAGTCACAAATAAATATACAGTCCACTGTTCATCCATTATAGTCGAGTTTGGGCTTGTTTTGTTTTATGATGAGACCCTACCTCCGGACTTGATAGAGTGACATGAAAGTGTACTTTGATGACTGCTACAGGAACTCCTCGACGAGGAGAACTAAATGTGCCGAATTTAGGCTCGTTTTCTTAGTTATGGTGAGAACTTACCTCCGGTCTTGATAGAGTGACTTGAAAGCTTTGAAGACTGCCACTGGAACTCCTCGACGAGGAGAACTAGATGTGCCGAGTTTTGGCTCGTTTTGTGAGTTATGATGAGACCTTACATCCGGACTTGATAAAGTGTTTTGTAAGTGGACTTTGATGACATACCTCCGAGTACAATTCATCCGAGGGCAGCGTAATGCTGATATTAAGGAAAGACTACTCCAAGAATTCCATTAGCTATCGAAACATCCAACTCTGATACTAAAGAATGGGATCAGAAATACAGTCATATAAATAAAATTTCAGTAAATAAGCACAAAAAGTATACGTTTGCTAAGGATACACATAAAGTTACAAATAAAAACATTAAGTGTTTTTGATGTGGAAAAAATAACCAAACAGCAAACCAGTGTAGAATAAAAGACAAACTATATTGCAAGAAATGTAAAATAAAAGGGCACACACAATCAGTTTGTTTCTAGGATCAAAACAAATTCAAATAGAACTAGAGAGTACCACCGAGGAGGAAGTCTATGAAATAAATAAATTACAGAACATACATGTACAAAGTGATCAATTCTACATATCTTTAACATTGAATGGGAAATTGCATGAATTAGAAATGGACACGGGTGCAGCAGTTACTACAAGTTCTATTGAATATTTCTATAAAAAAAGTTCCGAATTCAAAATTAACAAGTACTGCAGTTAAGCTGAGAACATTCACCGGAGAAATTATAAAACCTCTTGAAACCTCAACAATACAAATTTCATACAATAATAGACAAATTATAGGAAAAATATTCATTATAGACAAGAACCCCGGTAGTTGGAAGAGAATTGCTCAGAGAACTTAAGTAACAATTTAACCTTAACTATTTATATAAAGAAGAAAGTGATATAACAGAAGAGGAATTTGGAGTAAAGCTACAAAATTTATTGAAACAATACAAAGAATTATTTACAGATGAAATTGGCAAAATTAACAATATTCAAAAATCATTTAAACCAAAGGAGGGAGCAGTACCAATATTTTTGAAATCAAGACCTGTACCATTTGCATTGAGAAATCAAGTGGAAGCAGAAATTAACAGACTGGAAAAAGCAGGCATTCTTAAAAAACACACATACTCACAATGGGGTACACCTGCCGTCCCCATCATTAAACAAAATGGCAAAGTACTTTTAAATGCAGACTATAGAGTAACTTTTAATAAAAGTCTTGAAAATGGCAACTATCCAATTCCAAGAATTGAAGGAATTTTTTACAAAATGGAGTGGTGGAAAGTACTTCTGCAATTGATATTAAGCAATCATATCAACACATATTAACTAGTTATGAGACAGCAGATATGCAGGTCATCAGTACATGTAAAGGTACCTATAAATTGAAAAGATTAATGTTTGGTGTTAAGGTAGCACCTAATAAAATAATAAAATAGAATAGATGGGGTAGCCTATTTTTTTAATGATATATCCATACAGGGAAGCACATACATTTAATTGTTACAAAGAATTAGAACAGTTTGTGAGAAATTACAAAAATGTGGATTACATATAAATAAAAAGTAATATCAGTTTTTCCAAAAGACACTAACCTACCTGGGACATAGTATTAATGGAAATCGATAATATCCTACTCAAGAAAAGATTATTGATATCAAGAATAGCCTACGGCCACTGATGTATAATCTCTACGTACCTTTTTGGGGATGAAAAATTATTATCAACAGGTCATTCCATATATAGCATCAAAGTTAAACCCACTTTACAACCTATTACAGAAAGGTAAAGAGTTTATATGGTCCAAAGAATGTAAGAAAACTTTTCCAAGAGTTAAAAGATGAAATTTGTGGAGAAAAAGTTTAAATACCCTTTCATGAGAACTTACCTGTTACCCTTGCAACAGATGGATCACCTTCTGGATTTGGAGCTGTGTTATCACATATTATGCCAGACAAGACTGAACGACCTATTGCATTTGCATCAAAATCCTTAACTAAAGCTAAGAAAGGTTGCAGCTAACTCCATAAAGAAGCAGCAGCATTGATATGGGGACTAAAGAAGTTCTTCCAATACTGCTATGGAAGAAACATTACATTGATTATTGACAACCAACCCTTGTCTAGAATTTTAGATCCAGAAAAAGCTACACTGGTTACTACAGCGTTTAGAATGGTGACATAAAACTCAGAAAGAAAACAGAACATGCAAACGCTGAAAACTTTTCAAGATTAAATAAGTCGACAGAAACAGAAAACGACAATCTGACAGATGATGATGCATTTTACTTAAATCAAATCTCAGAAATGCCAGTTACACAACAAGGAATTAGAGAAGCTACTAAAAAAGACCCAGACTTACAAAAGCTCTACATGGATATACAATCAGGTAGAAGTGACCCTTAGAGACTTCATGAATTTTCTCTACAAAGCAAATGCATTTTTTATGGAAGAAGTATTGTTATACCCAAATAGTTACAACCCATTATTTTAGATGAACTACATTCAGTGCATATAGGCATTGTGAAGATGAAAGCATTAGTAACAAGTTATTTGTGGTGGAAGAATATTGATATAGATATAGAAAAGATGGTAAAATAATGCAAGATGTGCTGCCTGATACAGAAATCCCTGTAAAAGTACCAGTTTACAGTTGAGAACATCCAAAAGAGCCATGGAGCCAAATTCACATAGATTATGCAGGAACATTTATGAATCAATATTTCTTTATTGTTGTTAATGCATACACAAAGTGGTTAGAAGTCATACCAACAACATCTATCAAATCTTTATCAACCATAAATATACTCAAACAGTTATATACTAAATTTGGCCTACCAATCACTCAAGTTTCAGATAGTGGTAGACAGTTTCGGTCAGAAGAAATGTTACGATTTTGGAAAGTAAATGGAATTCAAGTAAAGTTCATTGCACCGTTTCACTCTTTCACAAATGAGCATGCAGAAAGATATGTTCAGACATTCAAAAATAAACTAAAAGCAATGGCTAATGAAGAAGGATCATTACAGTACAAAATCCAAAAAATTCTATTGATGTACAGGAAGACACCAAATAGCTATACTGGACTGAGCCTTGCAGAGATGATGGTTAGGAGATTATATAGAACAAGGATAAATTTATTGAAAAGGAAAGATACAGGAAAAGAATGTGAGAATGATAATATAAAAGTTACCAAAGAATTTAACAGAGGAGACAGAGTACAGATATGAATGTATAACATCAATAAATGGAAATTCGGAAAGATTATGAACAGAAGAGGAAAAATACATTATGAAGTAGAGGTAGATGGTAGGATACACCATAGGCATGTGGACCAAATTATCAAAACCTTATATACTAGTGAAAACCTTTACATACGAGTTACCTATCAGCTAAATTCTAAACATGTGCAAGAAGCCATGCCTACAGAGAACAACACTAAAATAATGGAAATTCCAATTTTCATTCCTGTAAAGATGAAAGCGGCACCTCTTTTACAAAGTTCTGTAAAGGAACATCTGCCGGTGCAAAAATAACCGGAACAAGAACTAGCGCAACCTACATTACCTGGAGAAGCTACTACTAGCAATAACATACCTGAAATTGGGCACCGCCGATCAAAAAGAATAAGAAGGAGACCGGAACGACGGAAATAAGATTTTAGTGATACTATAATAGCACATAGAGTTGTATAAGCAAGGTATAGTATGAAAAAAAAACAGCTTATATACAGCTTTTATGATAAATTCAGATTGAAGTGTTACAAAATACTTAAAGTTGTATACTAGAGATTTCATATTCTGATTAAGAACCCTAACCTTACTTAGATCCGATAATACAGAATTTATACAGCTTGAGCTGTATAATTACTCATAAAGTAAAGTAAGTAAATGGAATTCAAGTAAAGTTCATTGCACCGTTTCACTCTTTCACAAATGAGCATGCAGAAAGATATGTTCAGACATTCAAAAATAAACTAAAAGCAATGGCTAATGAAGAAGGATCATTACAGTACAAAATCCAAAAAATTCTATTGATGTACAGGAAGACACCAAATAGCTATACTGGACTGAGCCTTGCAGAGATGATGGTTAGGAGATTATATAGAACAAGGATAAATTTATTGAAAAGGAAAGATACAGGAAAAGAATGTGAGAATGATAATATAAAAGTTACCAAAGAATTTAACAGAGGAGACAGAGTACAGATATGAATGTATAACATCAATAAATGGAAATTCGGAAAGATTATGAACAGAAGAGGAAAAATACATTATGAAGTAGAGGTAGATGGTAGGATACACCATAGGCATGTGGACCAAATTATCAAAACCTTATATACTAGTGAAAACCTTTACATACGAGTTACCTATCAGCTAAATTCTAAACATGTGCAAGAAGCCATGCCTACAGAGAACAACACTAAAATAATGGAAATTCCAATTTTCATTCCTGTAAAGATGAAAGCGGCACCTCTTTTACAAAGTTCTGTAAAGGAACATCTGCCGGTGCAAAAATAACCGGAACAAGAACTAGCGCAACCTACATTACCTGGAGAAGCTACTACTAGCAATAACATACCTGAAATTGGGCACCGCCGATCAAAAAGAATAAGAAGGAGACCGGAACGACGGAAATAGGATTTTAGTGATACTATAATAGCACATAGAGTTGTATAAGCAAGGTATAGTATGAAAAAAAAAACAGCTTATATACAGCTTTTATGATAAATTCAGATTGAAGTGTTACAAAATACTTAAAGTTGTATACTAGAGATTTCATATTCTGATTAAGAACCCTAACCTTACTTAGATCCGATAATACAGAATTTATACAGCTTGAGCTGTATAATTACTCATAAACCACTCTTATAAGGAACTATTATTGAAAAAATTCAAAGTTATATGTGGGCTGGTATATTGATGTTCATAATGCTTGTGTGCTTCTTGGGTTGTAGGGATAATTACCATAGTTGCCACACTAAGCAGGTGGTTGGCCAACCGCCGTTCTTTTTAGTTGTTATAAGAAAGGCACTACTCCTAGTTTACACTCTCCTAGTTTTTTCCCCTCTATCGCCTCTT
>JAVANC010000010.1:26359359-26401745 GCA_033319125.1 Parnassius glacialis | reverse complement strand
CCCAGTATTCTCTTACCCCCCCCCCCCCCCCCCCCCTTATTATTTCATATTTAAATAACAGAACACAAAAAGTCGTTATCAATGTAAAACGTCTCTATGGAACATAAGTATCAATGGGCGTTTCTCAGGGTTCGATTCTTGGCCAATTCCTGTTCTTAGTCTATATTATTAACTTACCTTATTTTGTATGGGACAATCACACTATAGTATTATTTAGTGATGATACATCTTTAATTTTCAAACGTAAACGACAGTTACTTAATTTTCACAATGTAAATAATGCTCCTAAACAGTAATAAGACAAAATGTTTTAAATTTACAATTATAAATGCCCATTAAATTTACAAGAATAAAACATTCAAATACCAATGTGCTCTTAAATAGGAAGAGTTGAGTCTTGTGGATACCATTGTTTTTCTTGGTAATACTATTGACGCCAAGCTTCAATGGAACTCCCATATATATAAATTACTAGGCAGACTTAGATCTGGAGCATATGCTGTAAGAAAGATTAGAAGTCTCACCAATGTTGGGACAGTTATATTGGTTTATTTTAGTTACTTTCATAGCGTGATGTCTTATGGAATTTTGCTATGGGGTAATGCCACTGACGTCGAAGCCATATTTGTTTAGTAAAAGAGTGCCGTACGGGCGATTTATAACTCAAATTTTAATGAGTTTCTTATAGAGAAAAACAAATAGCTTTGATAAGAATAAAGATGTTCATAGTTTAAATACTAGGAACAAACATAAGCCTGTAATACCAGTTACTAGACTCCACAGAATTATTAATTCATTAATGGGGCAATGTATACGCTTTTATAACAAAATCCCAGAAAATGTACAGAATTTGTCAATAAACAAGTTTAAATGTTTTATTTAAGAAAATTTGTACAAAAAGGGTTATTATAATATTAAAACATATATAAAAAAAAACCTGGGAATGAGGTGATCGCCACTATGGTGGTTCTATTAACATTCATTTAAAATTTGTAGAAACAAAATTATTGTAGTGTATAAAAAAAAGAAAGTTATAAATATGTTTAAAAAAAGGCAATCTGAATTTTTTGCTGGTTCTTCCCAGGACAGAGGTATTTTCCGAACCAGTGGTAAATAAAAATTGACGTTAAAGAAGTATTATATAATAATCTTTATTGAATAAAAATTATTATATTCTGTTCTATTATATTTTCATGAAGTAGAAGAAGACTTGAAGTACACCTGTGCTTGAGCACACAATTGGGAACTGTAATCTTAAATAAATTAAAAATCAATTAAAGGCTACCGCGGTAACTCGCTCATCATCTTTATCAGAAGAAGTTTATGAAAGTATGCTGACTTAAATCAAAAATCGTGAAACAAGAAGTAGGAATATCTTATTAACAGGAATTCCGAAGCCACTAGCTACAGACAAGGAGGAAAAGACCGATATGGATAAAAAAAAATTCAAAACTATTGATGATGATTTACGGTGACATAACACCTGAAAAAATGTTTCGTCTCGGTAAATATAGTAGAACTATATTTACAACACTGTCCCATTAAAGTATGCTTTAAATCTCAAGAAACGGTCAAAATAATATTATGTTACAAGAAAAAACTTAAATGCGACACTATAAAGGTTTATTCCGACCAAACGCCTAAGCAGCAAATACATTTCAAAAGTCTTAAAGAAGAACTAAAACGTCGAACTGATAATGGTGAAAATAATCTTATTATAAAATATGTAAAAGGTATGCCCAAGATAATCAAAGCACTGCCAAAAAATTAAGCAAAATGGGGGCTGCTAAAAAAAACATAATATATCTAACCCCAAATGATGATATTTCTTATGAATTAGCAGACAGTTATGAAAGTATATCAACAAGTAAAAATTCACTATATTTCTTATATGCTGACGTTTGCAGCATTGTAAAACGCGGCAAATTTGATGAACTAATGTGTATCATAAATTCATTTAAAAATCCATTCCATGTTATCATTTTAACTGAAACTCGGATCAAATCGGAAGAAGAAGTAAAATAATTTCAAATTCCAGAATATACACACTATTGCAATTATAGATATGAAGTAAGGGGTGGCGGAGTTTCTATTTATGTTACTAACAAAATTAAACATAACATAATTGAAGAACAACATCTAAATGGTAACCATTACCTTTGAGTGGGTCTTTCTTTTTTTCTAATAGAAGTATGGGGTGCGGCTGCAAAAATAAATTTGGTTGCCCTACAAACGGCTCATAATAAACTATTAAAGATTTTGTTTAATTATGATTTTTTCGAACGAACACACAAAATATACAAGGATACTAAAATTATGAATATTTCACAAACATATATTTATTGTACTTGTATTCTTATAAGAAAAATATTAAATAAAAATATGCATACACAAATAACCTTTACCAAGAAACAGTAAATACAAAAAATTAGGCTAAGACGAGCAAACGACATAGAGTTATATACTCCCCGGACGAACTATGGTAAAAAGAGTCTTTTGTATGAAGATCCTAGATTGTATAACAAACTTCCAAAGAAATAAAAGAAGCAAAATCAATGACACGTTTTATTAAAATATTATGTCATAAACACTGCGAACACGATGCATTTATGTGTGCCACTTCCAGTTGCATTTACTCTACGATCATTTATAACTTTTTATAAAACGTAGTATGGCGAGCAACACTCGAAACAAATCATTATCATACCCTACCCTTTTTATACTTATTAAATTATTCTTTCTTTTTTTATATATGACATGCCCAATATGTTTCAAATTCTGTATCATTGAAGTTTCTCATGTAAGTGAATGTAATTCCTATGAGAAATAAATTATCTTAAACCTCATGTTTTACCTGTCGAGACAGTCTGGCAATAAGTTAAGGTCGCGCACGATAAAAAGGTTTGTTCTTCATTTTATGAAATACTGATTGATTTTTATAGTATAAAGCTAAAAAGCGAGCACACAGTACACCTGATGGTAAGTGGTTGCTGTGGCCCATAGACATCTACATCTATCCAGATGCGTTGTCAGCCGTGAATACTAAGATGGAATGTCTCATTTCCAGTAAAAGAAGTCAACGGTTCTCTACATTCACCATATGAAACACAGCAGCACGTATTTATGCATGTGTTTCATATGCCTATTTCATATTTATTGTGATATTCTGTGTGAACATGGTCCTTCCTGGTTGAGCCGACCCATTCGTGCTACAACTATATAATTAATATAGCTGCAGCATGACTCTGCCACGTAAGGTAGAGCAGATGATTGATAGAGCAGTTACTGGGAGAGTAACATCCAGGCTCAGACCAATAAAGAAAACTAGACTGAACAAAATGCACATTTTAAGTCACGGTCACACCAAAGCCATGTTTAGCTTAATAATAGAACACGAAACGCACTCACGCACATGTCATATGTACCTAAACCATTTGCAATCCATAACATGGTTTAAGTGATGTTTTAAAAATCATTACGAATTTCTACAGTCTTTTTAGTCGTGCTAGATTGACTGTCGGTTTTCCGAATCGGATGCATTAATAAACCTATCTAACTGCAGATATGGGTATTATTTCCTGCATTGGAAGACTTTCTCAAGCTACTAGACTAAAAAAGATCAACATCCATGACGAGTCTATCACTCATCTTTGATTTACAGGCGATGTAGACATTGTGGCAGAATTGCTCGAGGACATTAGCATTATGGTTAAAACCCCATTATAGTTTTCTTAAGGAATAAATCCTAAGATAAACATGGAAAACGAAACGTAATGTGTAACATTAATGCCATACGAATAGCTATAGTTCATGGGATCACGACGCAGAAACTTGTTGACGAGTATGTTCACATAGAATAAATTGGCCAATGAAGTAAGTCAAGATTACGACATATTCATTACGTAACCTTAAAACGAGAGGATATATAGGTATATGACGGGTATAGGTCGCGCAATTGAGGGAGGGCGGGAGGTTCCCTTAAAACTTGTTTTTAACAGTGGTAGAGCCACGCGGCAGCTTTTGCTGTCGCACGGATGGGCCGCCTCGAACCGGGGTGGTTTTTTTTATGGAATAGGGGGCAAACGAGCATGCGGCTTACCTGATGGTAAGTGACTACCGCCGCCCATGAACAACCGCAACACCAGGGAAATTGCAGATGCGTTGCCGACCTTTTAGAAAGATGTAAGCTCTTTTCTTGAAGGTTCCTAAGTCGTATCGGTCCGGAAAATTCGCTGGTGGTAATTGATTCCACAAGGAAGTTGCGCGAGGGAGAAAACTTCTTCTTAATTGCACAGTGGTGGACCGCCAATCATCCAGATGGTATGGATGGTAACGCGAGTTTTGTCGCGATGTGCGATGGTGAAATTGAGCGGCTGGAATTAGTCCGAACAATTCCTCAGAGCACTCCCAGTGATAGATGCGATAAAATACGCAAAGAGATGCAACATCTCTACGCAGTGCCAGTGTATCGAGCCGATCAGAAAGAACTCGGTCGTTGACGATTCGAACCGCTGTGCGCTGGATGCGGTCAAGTGGAAGGAGCTGGCACTGGGGTGCCCCGGCCCAGAGATGAGAACAGTATTCCATGTGGGGCCGAACTTGCGCTTTGTAAAGTTGCAAGCGATGTGCCGGCATGAAATACTGTGTCGCTCTGCTAAGCACGCCAAGCTTTTTAGAGGCCAATTTGGCCTTCTCTTCCAAGTGACCACGAAACTGCACACTATTCGTCGCCGCCAAGGATTCCGATACTGGCTGAGGCAGCAAGTGGAGTGCCTTGAAACTGAGGAGATATTGTCGTATCGTGTCGTAGGGGTTCTTTTTAGCGGTAAACGCGCAAACTTGTGTCTTCTGGGGATTGAACTGGACTAGATTTAGTCACCCCCAGTCTGAGACTTTGTTCAACAAAGTCTCGACTTCAGACACAAGTTTGTTCCGGTACTCGGCGACGTTTTCCCGAGAAATATTGGCACGGCCGGTATATAAGGCATCACCAGTGCTGTCGTCTGCATAGTAATGAATGCTACCAGTTAGCAACATATCATTGATATGCAGGAGAAACAGCGTTGGTGACAGCACGCAGCCTTGTGGAACACCAGCATTGATAGGCTTGAGATCAGAGCATGCACCGTCTACTACGACCTTGATGCTCCGATCAGCAAGGAAACTGGTGATCCATTTGCACAATTTCTCGGGAAGCCCTTAGGCAGGAAGCTTCGACAGAAGCGCTTTGTGCCAGACCGGATCAAAGGCCTTCGCTACGTCCAAAATAACGGCTAATGCCTCCCCCTTGAATTCTACTGCCTCCGCCCATCTATGAGATAAGTAGGCTAGAAGATCACCAGCTGATCGACCCTGACAAAAACCGTACTGACGGTCACTAATCAGCTGGTGATCCTCAAGGTACCTTATGAGCTGGCAGTTTATAACGGCTTCCATTATTTTGGAGAACAAGGAGGTGATTGTGATAGGCCTGTAGTTGGACGGGTCTGAGCGGTTGCTTTTTTTAAGGATCGGGTGCACCAAAGCTGTCTTCCATGACTTTGGGACTACGCCTTGGGAGTAGGAGTACCGGAAAAGAAGCGTTAAAACCGGTGACAATTCCGGAGCACACGTCTTCAGCACAATGGGAGGGACTCCATCGGGCCCACTCGACTTGCTAACGTCCAAGGAGAAGAGTGCTTTGCGGACCGAGCGCTGTGTAAATCGCACATCCGGCATGGAGCACTCACATCGCGGGATGGTCGGCGGTGTGTTCCCCCCGTCATCTAGAGTCGAGTTGGACCCAAAAAGAGAGCTCAACAGATCGGCTCTCTCCTTTGCGGCATGGGCCAGTGAGTCGTCCTCTCTGTGCAGAGATGGAAGAGATGGCTGACAGAAGTTCCCTTGGACAGCTTTGGCGAGAGCCCAGAATGCACGGGTTCCCGAAGGAAGGCGAACTAGCTACTCGCCAATCCTGCCGATGTGCTCAGACCTTGCCTTGGCAATGACGCTTTTGAAGGACCTGGAGGCGGAATTATACTTCTTTTTAAGAGCGCTGGTGTTTACATACCGAGACGTTGATGCGTCAGCCCAGGCCTGGTAGCACTCCTGCTCATAGCGTTATGCTATTTTACAGGAGCGACCAAACCATGGCTGGGATCTGCCTCCGATGGGCACTACAGAGGATGGAATAAAAAGTTCCATACCCTTCAGTACCACATCAGCAACAGAATCGGCAACAACGCTGGGATCTTCCGGCGAGAAGCAAACCCGCCCCCAAGGGTAGGATGCAAAAAAAGACCGCATCCCATCCCAATCAGCTGACCTATAGTGCCAAACACGGCGGCAAGCTGTAGATCATTATTAACAATGGTAGAGCCAGGCGGCAGCTTTTGCTGTCGCATGGATGGGCCGGCTCGAACCGGGGTGGTACCACGATCTCACAGAATACCAGCGTGAAGTAGAGGTTTACCTCTGCGTTTCGCTTGGTGAGTACAGGTGGCCGGAGGCCTTTTTTACTGGAAATGAGGCATTCCATCCTAGTCCTCACGGGTGAAAACGCATCTGCATTTTGATCTGTAAAAGAAGATAGAAGTAGATGTCTATGGGCCGCAGCAACCACTTACCATCAGGTGAACTGTGTGCTTGTTTTTCACCCTTATCCTATAAAAAAAAAGATCGCAACTGCGATTGGAACGTGAGTGGCACCGTACTCCGGATCAGACAATGGTCCGAACAGCCCAGAGGGGCATCGACGGAGACCTGATATCCGTCCGGATGAGAGGTCAGCAGAAGGTCCAACAGGGAAGGTGCATGGTCTTCCACATCTGGGATCTGCGTAGGCGAAGTAACCAGATGTGTTAGACCATATGCCAAAGCAAAGTCATAGACAGATCTACCCGCATGATCGGTTAAACGAGAACCAAGCCATTCAGCGTGGTGGGCGTTGAAATCACCGAGTATCACGATCTCTGTGGATGGGATCTGTTGTAGCACGGTGTCTGCAGCCATTTGGACGTGGTCGATGAGTCGGTCTGTGTCGGCATTACCGCTATGGGACCTATAGAGGCACCCATACGCGCCATAGGATGGACAGGTCCGTACCTTCAAGACTGCCGAGGCGTCGAGAACAGATGTCCTCTCTGACATACACGCAAACTCCAGCCCGAGGCACAAACGAGTGTTCTAATTTGTACCCCGGGTAGGAGAGATACGAAGTATCAGCCAGAGAGGACACCTGTGTCTCGGTTAGAAAGAGTAAGGCCGGCTTTGCTATCTCCAGATGGTAGTGGACGGCGTTAAGGTTTGAATGAAGTCCCTTGGTATTGCAGAAATCCACGGTTATCGTGGCAGGGGTTGCCTTTGTCTTCTTGCTCCGCTTGCCCCGAGCAGGTTTCGTCTTTACCGGAATTTCGCCCCTCCCCCCCCCCCCCCCCCAGAATACGCGTGGCAGCCTGAGCACCCACGCCCAGGAGTGGAGTAGTTTGGTCGTGGATGCTCAGCGAGGGATTCTCCAGGGGTGCTGGTACCCTCCTGGGGTAGTCTTTTATTTAATTCCACTACCATGTTGATGGGGGGGGGGGGGGAATGGGCCTCCGGCCACCTGCTCTCGCCAATTGAAACGCAGAGGTAAACCTCTACTTCACGCTGGTATTCTGTGAGGTCGTGCAGGTGGCCGGAGGCCCTTTTTACTGGAAATGAGGCATTCCATCTTAGTCCTCACGGGTGACAAAGCATCTGCATATTGATTCGCAAACGAGGATAGATGTAGATGTCTATGGGCCGCAGCAACCACTTACCATCAGGTGGACCGTGTGCTCGTTTTTCACCCTTATAATATAAATAAAAACTGGACAGGACACATTATTTTCTTTCTTTACGCGGAATTAAATAAACTAGTTTATAACAACCTCAAATAATTTATTGTTTACTGTTACTTCGAATTCTCCATCCGATCTTATCATAGGGTGTTTTATAGCACTCTAGATGGCAAAGCTTTAATTTGTGAAATTTTATAATTCCTCGCCTTTACGCGAAGTGCGAGGTTAGGTTTTACTATCGACTTGACAAGGCCGTGCTACCCGCCCTCATTAAATTCATTATATTTATTTTTAACCAGCAATAATATTTTTACCTTCATTTAATTTATTTAATCTCTTATCTATTATACTCAATTTATATCAAAAGTTATAAAAAGATACAATTAATACCTTATTGTATTTTCAGATACCAACAGAAGTTAATGTATGTTTGACTGACTAGCTAAGTCCAAGAATTGTTCGGATTACTTCCAGCCACAAAGAAGTATTTTTCTTCCTCGCACAACTTACTTCTGGAATCGATTACCACCAGCGATTTTTTCGTATCGATACGACTTAGGGACCTCCAAGAATAGAGCCTACTCCTTTTTAAAAGGCCGGTAATGCAGCTGCAATTCCCCTGGTATTGCAGTTGTTTATGGCAGCAATATTCACTTACCATCAGGTAAGATGGATGCTCGTTTGACTTGGTAATCGCACTAAACAATCTAATTTAATATAATATGTATTACTTGTGAGATATATTGTGTTTTCATGCGATTGCCAAGTCAATCTATGTATCAATCTATGGACTGAATAAATTAACCGACTTGGTATTACATGGATCTCACAACTTTTTACGATAGAAGAACTAAGTTGCGAGACTTGGCTTTTTTTACAAGTTATGTTTTTGATGGCATATAGATCTTTTCTCCATTAAAAAAGTCTGCAATATCATAGACATTTTTCGTATACAAAATCTACAAAAAGGTATTTTGTTAAAAAAATATTCAAAATTAAAAATTGATTTATGATCGTTATTATTAGGCATAGCATAATAACCCTTACGAACGAAAGTTACTTCATCATCAAGAAAATTTTATGAAGATAAACTTTACTCTTTATAGCATGTTCTGTGAATGCATAATTTAAGAGATAATGAAAAATTTAAATAATTTTACACTCAGCTCGGCGCGCGAACGACACCTAGTAAACCGATGAGAACCAAGGGTGCGGCTCAGGGCGTGATATACGCGGGTGATACCGCGAGGAACAGCTAGTTCAGTATAAAGTATTTCCTGTTATCTCTGTCCCCTATCTGTGGGTTCGTGCTTTAAATATGGTTAATATAAATAAATAAAATTAATTATATCGAATAAATGTATCATATCCAAACCATTCTTAACAATCCACGATTTCATATATTAACGATTTATATTGAATTAGTTTTGGCCATCTACTGTCTATTTTACGGACCACCTTGAGAGTCAATAAATTTTTGTTCTATAAAATTATTTTACCTATAGAATGAAGTAGACGTCGCTATTTATAAGCTATTTATATTTCTATTTACAATTCAAAAGAAAATACTCTTATGATTTAATACACTGAAAGTTAGGCTCTTTATGTCTAAAAATAAGGATTGTAACATTTGTTTGCTATAAAATTAAAGTTTGATCTTATATTTTGTGCCATAAAAGTCATTTGTTGTGAAATGTTTTGTTACATTTCATTTAATTTCAACGTGTCATTTCTAACGCGTGTGAACTGCACACGTTTTTAATTTAATAAACCTAGCAAGCTAACAGCATAGCAAAGTGGCGAAGCAGTCAGCTTTGTAGCGGTTTCTAACGGTTGCCATTGAGCAATCAGTTTCAAAATAGGAGGTTCAGATGCCTGGGTGATCAGTAATCGATTGCTGAAAACAGAATTTGAAAATTCAAAACCGTTCTCGAGATAATCGTGGGACAGACGGACAGACGAACAGACGGACAGACGGACAGACGGACAGACGGAAAGACGGACAGACATCGTGAAATCAATAAGTGTCTTCGCAAGCTTCGCCACTTAATAATTAAGTTTGTTAAACAAATTATTTTACAGATAAAAAATGATCCTCAATTTTAATCCATATTTATACTGGACACAAATATACAATCATTGTATTTGTGTTCTACATCTTTAATTTTTAATCTATACACTAATAGATTGATTATCTGTTTAAAGTTTACTAAGATTTCACTAATACATTGAGTATCGATTCACGTCATTCACAAAACAAAAGGTTGATAGCATTTTTATTCGCCGCTACGCTCTCATAAAGTATTTTTATTAAAATAAGTCTGTGCGTTTTAATACTATCTTAGCTTAAATTGCCAATTACCATCTTGTATTCCACAAGTAAGTCAAGCACTGGCTTATAAAAAGCAGAATTAGCAACATACATATTTTGTGACATAGTAGTATTTCGTATTTAAAAGAAGTAATTAAAAAAAATATCTTGTATAGTATCACGTTCATTTTGTATAAATCTAAATAATTTAGATTAAACATTTTGCTTCACTCTTATCAGTCTATTTTGCTGGCTGCTGGAAAGATTTTGTTGGCCGGCATTCACCTCTAACGTATCCTGAGCTGAGAAAAGATAAAAATCCAATTGTGGGGAATATGTTTTATCATTCTATGTATTTCCAAACCTTATAATAAATTAATAAAATATAATACATATATGAAACATAAAGTTCCTTTAATAATTATCTCAATGTCACCTACACTTGTTTATATTTTTGATAATTATTTTCAGTGTAGAAGTTGTCGTTTATTTCTTAATGTGAATAAATATTATAATTTATATTTACGTATTTTTTAGCAATACATTATATATTATTATATGTGTTTTTGGATTTATCTTACTAGTTCTACTATTAATTCTACCATAGAACAAAATTCACCCTTTTCCCCAGTAAGTTCTGCTACTTAGTATGACATAATGGATTTAAATATCTTTATTAATACTGGATATCCCATGTGATCACGGCACAACGTGAGAAATTTTAATAATAACGATAAACTTAAAAGTATCTGGCCACTGAAAATAACAAATGAATGTTTTGTAACAAATAATTATAATTTAAAAATGGCGAACATTTTATTTCCACGTTTCTAGTACTGGGCTCGTTTAAAGTTTAGCTCATTGGGAAATTACTTTAAACCAAATTACAAATTTGTACTGAACAGAAAAGAAAGTGAATTAATAAAACATGCTAATAAAATACTGGTAAGTCTAGTATTTACAATAAAAATAATAGATAAATTGGTTATCATTACTTAATATTATATCTAAAATTTTAGAGATTCGCGTATTAACGACATTGAAAAAAAATTGCAAAGCCAACAAACTGCAATTAGAAGAGAACTTATCCATCCATGCTTTAAATTATTTGAGGAATGAGCAACCCGTATCATAAGCCCCCGGCGCTGGTAACATAGAACATACTAATTGCAATTTAAGTACCGATTAATAACGAATTTGGCGAAAAAACATCATAAGTAAAATTGTATAACATCCGGTATTAACCGTCTCGTGTATATCGTATAACGAGGCATCGCAGAGAAGGGCTAAAGCCGTGCTCTGCAACTGTGGTCGCTTTAATCATTAAGCTTATACCTAGTGCAAAACCCATTATATTGTTACGTGCAATTGTAGATGAATAAAATAAAGAAAATAACACGTATTACAAAAACATAAGCCAGCGTAAACACAAATTAATTTCAGGAAGTCACGTATGGTTTATTGTGAAGCTATCAAGCGCTTTATCTTTTGGAGATTGCTAAGTTAACATACCATACCATAACATTTAACCAGCCGTCGATCTTTTTCATTTTTGTTAATAGTTTTATATAAAATTCTCGTGTCGCGGTGTTTGTAACCAAACTCCTCCGAAACGGCTGAACTGATTAATATGAAATTTTGTGTGCATATCCGGTAGTTTTGAGAATCGGCCAACATCTATTTTTCAAACCCCTAAATGATAAGGGTGACCCACCGCTAAATATTTTTTTATTTTATTATGATTTAGCATTGAAAAATACATAAAACTTAAAATGTTCACCCTTCTACTTGTATATGGCAATACAACGTTTGCCGGGTCGGCTAATAATTTATAAAATATAATACTAACAACTATGCTCAAGACGTCAAATACCTCATTACATGGGTGCTGTGATCCGAAACGTCGGTAATTATAAACGAATCGAAAGTAAACGAGAACCATGTTAGCTCAGGAGCTTTGCGTTCGTTGTAAATTTCACAGTACCTATGCGAATAATCCCGGTTCGACCTTCATGTGTGTCAAGTGCCAGGGATTACCTTGTAGTCTGCGGTGAGTTCAGAAGAAGGCAAGTAATCTACGAGAGTGCCGTGAAGCAGAGGCGAGCAGTAAGGACCAGAGCCGTGCCTAACATTGTAGCGCAGAGAGTATCTTGAAGGAACAGAAGCATTATTATTCCAGTGCTGCGATGAACCTTTGTAAAGCTAGATGGCTGGCAGAATGTGAAGTCTGCAGACAATATCTGCTTTTCTATTTCTCTTCCTTCGTGATTTCACCGAGAGCAGACGTGCGCGAGCGTGTGTGTCAATAAGGCTCATAATAGTTAAAAAATATCAATAATATTAAGTGCATTTGACTATTCAACACCAGCGACCTGCTGCGGTGGGGAACGTGCGAGTAAAATTGTAGACTTAATAATTGCCTTCTCGTTCCTGCATCGCATCTTTGCTCACTGACGCAGCAAGCGGTGCCAATAGAAGACGGATGCTACTTGTGTCTTTTTTTTCATCTCTTTCGCCCCTGAATGATCGTTGTAACTACGTCAACCGCCGTAGACACTTCTACTACGTTCGCTACGAAATACATGCTACGAGACCACGACATTAGTTGAAGCATACCTACTTAACAACTGCCAACACGCTTACTACAAGTAACGCCGTAACTCTCGACTATAAAATATAACCTGTCAATTTGTTCTACCCTTTGTTGAGCTGGAAATAAGTTTAAGGCTGTACGAGAACTCTGAAAATTTTTCGAACACCGGAAAAATGCAATTCTGATTCCAACCTGTCTAGCGTCTCCGACGACAAAGAAACATCGCCTCCCAGTTTTGTTAGCTAACTAATTAAGAGAAAGCGCTCCGAAAAAAATTCTGACCGATTTAGCGGATTTTAAGACAGAAATGAAAGACATGATTACTTCATGGATGGATCAACAAAATAGCGAAAGAACAGAAGTAACATCTGCGTTGAGATGCATAGAGGAATCACTGACTTTTCTCTCAACCAAATACGACGACATGTGTAAAAAAGTAGACCTTATGGAGCAAGAGAGGCATAAACAGAAGGAATATATTACTATACTTGAAAATAAGGTGGAAAATCTCATGAAAGCCCAACGTAAATGTTCATTTGAACTGAAAAATGACCCAAGATCGGAAAATGAATCCAAAGAAACGTTGTTGAGCATGGTAAAACAATTTATCTACATCACTTAAGGTAAGTAATGACATAAAGGATATATATAGGACGACCATAAAGGGCGATAAAAAGCCTATTGTTGTCGAAATGTCAACTTACTTCCTGAAAATGAGCATTACAAGCGCTGCTAAAAAGTACAACAACCATAATAAGAATAATAAATTAAATACCCAGAACCTAGGTCTAAAGGGAACATGTACCCCTATTTTTATCTCTGACAATCTCACAACTAATGGTAATAAACTGTACTACTTAGCGAGGGAATAGTCAAAAAATCTGAAGTATAAATATTGCTGGACCTCGGTAGGTGAAGTTCTGGTGCGGAAAGACGACTCATCCCCGATCATAAAAATTAGGAATGAAGCACAAATAAAAGGCATTTATGAGGCCAACAAATGACTATGCATGAACTGTGTACTTAGTTTCAAGTGGATCCATGTCTTGCAATGTGTTCAAGCAATTGATATAGGTTATATATATATATATATATATAACTTTTTTAGTTGTATGTTGCACCTATGTTCTGTTAACTCTGTTTATGCCAGTAACACATTCATAACTTACACACTTTTCTTGTCACACCTTTACCTTAATACTTACTCCAAAACACAAACACATATTGCACTCACACACCTCTTTGTAAAATTTCTGTTTTTGCTAGCTAAACATAACACCTTGCATTCACACTGTAGATTGATTGCAATAATTACGAGTAAATTTGATCTGAGAGTTTGGAATAACCAATGTAGGAATATTATTTTTCACTTTTATTCTTTCGTAGTAATCAACTTTCTACAACTCCTTTATGCAAATAATTTTAAATTAATACTTATAAGACAAATTTACTACACACAAAAACTTCCTAATTTTTATGGATAATTTGTTTCATCCATATAATGATATAGACAATATTAGTATAGCTCAGGCCGTCACTTGCACGCCTGAAGAGTGTTATTTACATATCTCAACAAAAAGTCACCTAACCATTCTTACCCAAAACATAAGGAGTATATACAAAAATCTTGATATTTTTCAAGCTATGCTCCACTCAACTAAAACCGATTACGACTTACTAGTTATGACTGAATGTCACCTCTCAAAAATAAAAAGTATTTCTAACCTAAACGATAATTATAACACACACTTTACAAAAAATACCTTAAATCAATGTGATGGCGTAGTATTTTATGTAAAAAAGAATCTAAACATCAGTGTATTTGAACCGTATATTACAAACGCGTCCTGCCTTGTTTTAACTCTTGACGATACTGTTATAATCGGCATCTATCGCACTACATTTATTAGAAACACTGACGAATTCGTATCTTCCCTTCAATCTCTTCTTATACAATTCATGGAAGACAGCTTTTGTCCACCCGATCCCTAAAAAAGGCGACCGCTCAGACCCGTCCAACTATAGGCCTATCGCGATCACCTCCTTGTTCTCCAAAATAATGGAATCCATTATCAACTGCCAGCTCATCCGGTACCTTGAGGATCACCAGCTGATTAGTGACCGCCAATACGGTTTTCGTGGGGGTCGATCAGCTGGTGATCTTCTGGTCTACCTGACCCATAGATGGGCGGAGGCAGTAGAGTCCAAGGGGGAGGCGTTGGCCGTTAGTCTAGCCATTGCGAAGGCCTTCGATCGGGTTTGGCACAAAGCGCTTCTCTCGAAGCTCCCTTCCTATGGGCTTCCCGAGAAATTGTGCAATTGGATCACCAGCTTCCTTGCAGATCGGAGCATCAAGGTTGTTGTAGACGGTGCATGTTCTGACTACAAGCCTATTAACGCTGGTGTTCCACAAGGCTGTGTGCTATCACCAACGCTGTTTCTTCTGCATATCAATGATATGTTGCTAACTGGTAACATTCATTGCTATGCGGATGACAGCACTGGTGATGCTCTATACACCGGCCGTGCTAATATTTCTCGGGAAAACGTCTCCGAGTACCGGAACAAACTTGTGTCTGAAGTCGAGTCTTTGCTGGACAAAGTCTCGAACTGGGGGCGACTAAATCTAGTCCAGTTTAATCCTCAGAAGACACAAGTTTGCGCGTTTACCGCTAAAAAGAACCCCTTTGTCGTATCTCCTCAGTTTCAAGGCACTCCCCTGGTTGCCTCAGCCAGTATCGGAATCCTCGGCGTCGACATATCGAGTGACGTGCAGTTTCGTGGTCATTTGGAAGAGAAGGCCAAATTGGCCTCTAAAAAGCTTGGCGTGCTCAGCAGAGCGGGACAGTATTTCATGCCGGCACACCGCCTGCAACTTTACAAGGCGCAGGTTAGGCCTCACATGGAATACTGTTCCCATCTCTGGGCAGGGGCTCCCCAGTGCCAGCTCCTTCCACTTGACCGCATCCAGCGTAGAGCGGCTCGAATCGTCGACGACCGAGTTCTTTCCGATCGGCTCGACTCATTGGCGCTGCGAAGAGATGTTGCATCTCTTTGCATTTTCTTTCGCATCTACCATGGGGAGTGCTCTGAGGAATTGTTCGGATTAATCCCAGCCGCCAAATTTCACGAACGCACATCGCGGCAGAACTCCCGATACCATCCACACCATCTGGATGATTGGCGGTCCACCACTGTGCGATTTAGAAGATGTTTTCTTCCTCGCACGACTTCCTTGTGGAATCGATTACCATCAGCGATTTTTCCGGACCGATACGACTTAGGGACCTTCAAGAAAAGAGCGTACTCCTTTTTAAAAGGCCGGCAACGCATCTGCAATTCCCTCCCTGGTGTTGCAGTTGTTCATGGGCGGCGGTAGTCATTTACCATCAGGTGAGCCGCATGCTCGTTTGCCCCCTCTACTATAAAAAAAAAAAAAAAAACATAAATGTTGCTCAGTCGTAGAGTCTAATTATAACTGCTAAGTTATTTTTAAAACAAGAACTATTAAATACATTGGAATAATTATAATAGATTCTACTCTTACATTTAAAAATCACATAGACCACCTCTGCAATAGAGTCCGTAAAATAATGTTTGTTTTTAAAAGATTCGTTTTTTTGTTGATATTAAGTTAGTAAAGCAAGTATATTTCGCATTTTGTCAATCAATTCTCATCTATTGTATAACCTCATGGGGAGGAGCAGCTAAACTACACTGCTACACTGGAACGCAATCAAAGATCTGTATTAAAAGTCGCAACATTTCGCTGTATCCTATTCCCGTCCCATCTCTTATATAAATCTTATAATGTCCTCTCAGCGCCAGTTATTCGTTATGAGTACGTTACAAAAACAGCACTTAAAATTGCCCTACAGAAGAGAGGTCACTGATAAAAACGCAAAGGTAAAGTCATTGAAACTAACATTAGAATAAAGCATTCTTTCATGCATAGATTTTTTACATTTTGCGGCCCTTTTCTGTATAATCAAGTCAATGCAATTTTGTACATGTATACATCAAAAATGGCAGATTGTAAAAATGTAATTCGGACATGGTTACAAAGTTTGTCATACGATGATACGGAAAAATTGCTGATTGTTTTAAGCTAATTAGAACCTTAAGTAAATTAATGATAATATATTTTACCGAATTAACCGTAATTAGTTGGTAAGTTATTCATTTTATATAAGGAACAGGAAATATTCGTAAATGTATCTATTAGCAGATACACTTGAGATACAGGTTTATCCTAGTTCAGGTGCCTGTTATTGTAGACCGTTTTAAATTAAGACATTATTTGAATTAATTGTACAGTTTCTTGAAATAAATTATTTCGGGTTATCTATAAAGTTTTCTCATCTGGTTGGGCAGTATAAATATATTATTGTAAATAAAAATGGTAAACATACATAAATATCAATAAAATAAAATAAATACATAAAAAGTACATAAATATATAAAAACCCAACCAGATGGAAGCCCTCGGCAGGGGAGACCAGACGGCCGAGGGTTAGGGGTAAAGGGAAAGAAACCGGCGGACGATGCGGGCGGTATCGAGGAGCACCGCCTTCTGCATTTGAGCCTAGAGCGGTCCATCACGGAGTCCCAGTCGCCCTCAGATGACCCGAGAGGCTGACTGCGATTAACCCGTTCGCAGAAACGACCACAGGAATAATTTCGGTCGGCAGACCACCCCACATGTTGGTCACCTCGTGAGCCAGGTCCAGATATTTAGTCAGCTTATCTGTTTCGGCTTTTACGAGGTTCTCGTTATAAGGAATTGTAATGTCGACCAAAAATATCCTTGACTGTGCCCGGTCCATCAGCACAATATCAGGCTTATTCGCAAGAATACTCCTGTCTGTGATGACAAGCCCGGTCCCAGTAGAGCCTGGCGCGGTCATTTTCGAGCACGGCTTCTGGCAAGTACTTATAATACAGGCAGTTTCCGATCCACGAGGCCGTATTTCAGAGCAAGCTCCTGGTGTAGAATTCTGGCTACTAGATTGTGTCTGTGCAAATACTCAGAGTTAGAAAGCGCCGAACAACCGGAGATGACATGCCTAAGTGACTCACCGGGATGGCGACAAGCTCGACAGATGTCGACGGCGCCAATCCTTTAGGATGTATCTCCGATAATTGTTGGTCTTAATAACCTGATCCTGTATCGCACAGACAAAACTATCGGTTTCCCCCATAGAGGTCACTGAAACGTAGCCAGTGGAGGGAGGCGACTGTGTCTACGGAAGGCTCATGTAGAGTCTTGTAGAACCTCCCGTGGAGCTCCTTCTCCTTCCATACGGTCTCCCGGTCGGAAATGCACATGTACTGCCGGGTCTTGCCATTGCTCGTTGGCTAAGGATAGAGGGAAGGAGCCCTTTATCACACGAAATGACGTCCCTATAGAATGGATCACCCGATCACACCAGAAAGTAATTACGGAGGCTGCACACTTCACGATTATGCATAGTGAGAGCGCTCAAAAAGCCGCGCCCACCATGGTTCCGTGGCAAGTACAGCCTCATTACTTACGATCTCGGGTGATGCATCCTGTGAGGACGTCATAACAGTGTGGACTTTGCTATCCAGAGCGTTCAGTTCGGTCTGAGACCACCTGAGTACGCCGAAGGTATATATATATGAGGACAGGCATGACCCAACCGTTATATGCGTGTGTCTTATTCACACCCGACAAAAGGCTGTTAAGCACTTTTGTCAAGCGTGCATAAAACACATCGCTAACTGACTGCTTCATGTTCGCCTCATCGATACCTATGTTCTGTGACATACCCAGGTATCGGTATGTTTCAGCTTTGGATAGGGTCTTTATGTTGATGGGCATAGATAAGTCTATGCCCTCAGAGTTAGCAACCCTACCCCTTTAGACATGGAGGACCGCACACTTATCCGTCCCCCAACTCCATTCTAATGGAATTGCTAAAATCACAAGTGATGTTCAGCAATTCCATAAGCTGGGAGCGACTGGAGGCGAACAATTTGAGATCATCCATATAGAAAAGGTGGTTCACCTTTGTACCTCCTTTCCGAAGCTGAAATCTCCTCCCGGAACCCTCCAGTAAGGTACTGAGAGGGTTCAGAGAGAGGTAGAACCAGATTGGACTCAGACAATCGCCCTGGAATATACCCCTTCTTATCCTTATGTGGTCCTCCGCAGCCGTCACCCGCTCGCCTAGATGACAAAGGATCGTACTCCCACTGCCCTATACACTGCCCGAGGAAGTCTCTAACTGTACAGTCAACCTTGTACAGCTCAAGGACCCTCTTCAGCCATGTATGAGGCACCGAGTCGAATGCCTTTTTGTAGTCTATCCAGGCGGCGGAGAGGTTCCGACGGTTGCGATTAACCACCTTGCCAATGACCGCGTTAATGAGGAGTGGTTCCTTGGTTCCACGACCACTGCCCCGACATCCATTTTGAGCGCGCGACATCACCTGATTTGAGTTCAGGTGATGAGTACTTCTTGCGCTCAAAATGGATGTTAGTGTCTTATATATCGTGGGTAGACAGGTGATGGGGCGGTATTTGCTCGGGTCTGTGGTATCCCGGTCTTTAGGAACCAAATGAGTGATCCCAGTAGTGAAGAGGCTCGGGAGCGACTTTTGGTCGAGAGCCTTCTAAAATTGTCGGGCGAGCACAGCATGACACACCACGAACCCCTTCAGCCAGTAGTGATGCAGCCCGTCGAGCCCCGGACTTTTCCAGTTCGGGGCCCTTCGGACCGCCTCAGCTACATCGTCCGGCGTTATAATGACGGGGGTCCATGGGCGTAAGATTCGCACACTGACTCACCACAACCTCAGTCCAAGAGCCCTCGCTGTGGTTTATGGGCCCTGACCACAGGCCGCGCCAGAATTTGACAGTGTCGGCCTGATTCGGTGCTTGGCCCCGTTCCACGTACCATTGGTCGCTCCAATGATTTATAGAGCCTCTTCTGATCAATCTGGAAGAGACGATTCTGGTTGAACCGTCTCGACCTCTCGGTATATCGCCGAATCCGCTTTCTCCAAGCAGCGATTCTCTGCTTCAGGTCGTCTATGCGCTCCGTCAGCTTTTGCGTAATATCCGGCGGGGACAAACTTATATTTGTCCCAGCAAACGCCATCCTGACGGTGCGCACAATTCTCGGTCTATTATTACCCGACCTGAAGCTTTTCAGTCTGCCGATTAGGGCTCTTGCCTTTGAGATACGATCCTTAATTCTTTTTTTCCAGACTGGGATGGCGCTACTTTGTCTAGTAGCGCGTCCAGCCGTGGGAAGTTTGGCGCCGATAATACGGCAAACTGCCAGTGCGGCGCCAAAAAGAATTGAGTCCGTATCGCAAAGGTCCCGGCTGGCTTCCAAATAGGTCACCAGCATTGGGTTGAGAGCCCTCACGATAGCCCGATTTCGCTTGCTTAGGGGTATGCGGGGAAGTCGCGGTCGATTTTCGAGAGGCGTACTGCGCGTTTCCAAAATAGCCTCTTCCAATATACTCCTCATTTGCTCTACTTTGTTGGAGACTATTTTATCATTGTCTGAATGAACTACAACTGGAATATCCACGGCGGCATCTACGTATGCAGGGTGCTCTGCAATTTTTAGCGCCGCATTACCAGCTGTAGCATTTTCATCCGATGAGGGAACAGCCTCACGTCGTAGTCGTTCGAGTTCGGCGTCACCAAATATGTTGGAGCGCAGGATATACCGAACTCGGTCTGCCAGGTTTTTGTTCCGTTACATGAACCGATGGCTCCAGCTCTGCGAAAAAGCGATGCATCCGAGCCCGATACGCTAACATTCCAGTTTCTTCCCCTTTCGCCCTAAAGTACGCTCGCAATGCGTTTGTGTTCATTATTTCCGTCCAACGCATGCGACGTGTTCCACCAGTGGCGGATGCCGCTTGCTGAGTCCGAGAAGACTCGGCCGACATCAAGCCCTCTGGTGGGGATGATGGATGCGGGCGGCTGCTAGGTGGTCTTGCAGACCCCCTGCGCTCAGCTGGCGGCCCGCATGCTGTCACGTCCAGCGCCAGCTCCAGACACACCCTGGCGACCTCCAGGCAGCGGCCCTAAGCGCACTCTTCTTTTTTCCATCACCCATTAAATGGGCGTCAATTAACGGAAGACGCCCAGGCCCGGCACCGTTTCATGGTGCGGCCGTAAGCACAAACGAGCCTTTGCACCCTCAGTTTTGCCGAGGCACGGTGCTACACCTCTTGGCAAGGCGCTGACTGACTGCGCCTGACATAGCAGTTTTGTCACTTAACTGTTACGTCAGCGGGCGATGGGGTCGTCAATTCCCTACGCCTTACATTAATTACATTAAATAAATTATTATTATTATTATTTTATTTAACTATCATTTATATTTCCTTAATAATAATATTTTATTTCACCCAGCCATTTTCATTTCTCATGAGCGTATATAGATATTTAGATTACATTAAATTAGCGAGCAATAGAACCTGTGGATCATATTATAATAAATTGTATGTATTATAAAAGCGACAGTAAGGGGAAAAAACTTATGAAGTCTCATATGCATATTGCGTAGGGACGATATTTTATCGCATGTTAAATTACGTTGTTCTCGTTGTCATTTCGATACTTCGATACTTAATACAAATTGTATATTTTCATGGAATTTCATAGAAATTTATTAGATGCGTTTGTTCATAGATAAAGAAAATTATATAATTTATAATGAAAATTAGTATCTTAAAAATTAAATTGTATTAAATTAATAAAAAAAAAACTTAAACTTTGCTTAAATTATAAAATAACCTCCCAAGTTATTTGTGAAGAACACCAATGTTGTCATTTTCCCGTCCGTTTCATGTAACTTAGCAGCAGTTCGTCTTAGACTAAAGACTTAAAGAAGATTCGTCTAAGAAGCACAGTTTAGTTTCGGATGATATTTTGTAATTTCAAAGTTTGTTTACTGGCTCTCCTATAATTAGCAGAGGACATTTAGAGAACAGCTTATATTAAACAAACTCTGATTTCCAGTTAATTCATTGGGTCATAAAGAATAGTGTTTTCAATAACTGTCGTAATTATTTGCAATATGTTTAATAAAAAAAGTTGTTAGTAGGGTTTATATTACCAATTGTAAGTCATGTAGTTATAAGTATAACATAATAGGTAATACATTTAAAGAAGGTACTCGAAATAAAATATGAAATTTTATAATATATTATGTGTTGACAAAAATTACATAACAGTAATAGTACATTCTACAATAACTTGTGCGTATAAGTTTATAAGTAAATTAAATAAGTTAACAAGATAATATAGAAGCGAGTGAGCTAGCGAGCTAGATTAAATTACAATACTCCCATTATAATTAGGTGATAAGACCGCCTTATTGTACATACGTATATATTAAGTTTTCTCTGTAATGTATTTATTAGTTGTATATGTATAGTGTACAATAAAGTATATACTACTTCTACTACTACTATATATATCATACACGTACTTTACGGATCAGCAACCTGAAGTGGTGATGACCATATAATTCGAAGAACCGATACCTGATGAGGAAGAAAGGTCATCAAGTTGCTGTCTCAGCTGACAAGGCTTGTTAGTGTTGGGGGGCTGCCCTATAATTCGCTTCGAAGTTTAGGGCGGCCCCCCAATAAATGGAGTGACGACCTAGTGCAAGAAGTCGATGGATGCTGGTCACTCAGGGCCGTGTTTTGGTGCATTGCTTGAGGGAGTTACAGACTCACAAACACGTATCTTACGTTTTTTTTATAGGATAGGGTGACAAACGAGCACACAGTCCACCTGATGGTAAGTGGTTGCTGTGGCCCATAGACATCTACATTCATCCTCGTTTGCGAATCAAAATGCAAATGCGTTATCACCCGTGAGTACTAAGATGGAATGCCTCTTTTCCAGTAAAAAGGGTTTCCCGTAAAACGTTTCGAGTTTTGTTGTTTATTTATTAAAACTTGTACGATTTCGGTAGCTGAGTTATCCAGTGATACACGTTTCCAACCCTTGGGGCTCTTGCAACTGGCATAAAATGTATTACTGCAAATCAGTAAATCATTCGTCATTTTTATTTTCATTATTTTAATGCATTAAGGAAGTAAAAAATACAGCTATACATACACGTTTATCTTAGATATTATATTGCCCTGCTCTTGGGTTGCCACAGTCGGGTAAAAATAATAATGGTTATTTTGCCCAAAGGAATTAACAAAATGAAATGATGAGTAAAAAGTTTAAGCATTTAAGAAGCGCTTAAATGGATTACAGCCGCAGTACTTTTGAACAAAAATGCTTCAGACCCTCGTCACTGCTGGACTGTGTACCGATAACTTTCGTTTCAGTGCATATGTGTATGTTGGTGAATAAATAATTTAATGCTTAAATATTTGGTATATAATAAAAAGGCTATAAAGCTTTATTGAAAGCCACAAACAAAATTGAAAGAAGATGTAGTGACAAAAATTGAGAAAGGTAGGCTGAGATGGTTTGGCCACGTCGAGAGAATGAATGAAGAACGATTGACGAAAAAAGTGTATAAGGTGAGTGTGAATGAAAGTGTTGGAAGGGGTAGACCTAGGCGGACATTTCTAGACCAAATTAGGGACGTCTTGAAAAAAGGCCAGGTTAAGAGTACCCTAAACCGTAGAGCATGTATGAAGGGAATAATGAAAGTGGACGAAGCGAAACAAGTATGTAAGGATCGTAGCAGGTGGAAGGAAGTGGTCTCTGCCTACCCCTACGGGAAAGAGGCGTGATTATATGTATGTATGTATGTACAAACAAAATATGTAAACCTATTGTTTTATATTTAGATATACTTCCACAAAAAAGCAGACGTCGAAGCTGCCATAAAGTTACAGCCTACAGCTACATCCCACTGCTGGGTAAAGGCCTCTCCTCATTTCTGTGAGGGTTTTAGAGCAAGAAAATGTCCGCCGCGCTACCGTAATACGCTTTGACGAACTTCATGTGTCTTCGAAATATTTTTTCTTATTTCTCAGACATGTTTCAGGTTTCCTCGCGATGTTTTTTTTTCACTGCCTAGTAAATCACGCGGTAAATCAGCACTTAAATTGCAATTAAAAATGTCATTGGTGCCGGCGGGGATCGAACGAGGTTTGCTCGCGTACTGTCAAATTTATAGCGAGCGCTAACCATCTAAGCTACCTGCTGAAACTGAAAAAACTTAAGCTGAAACTACCATATCAAAATATATTATATTAATCGTGCGTGGACAATGGGTTTAGCTTTGGAATAATTTTCTTGGGTAATACTTTAACGCTCAAAAACTTATTATTATGAAAAATAAATGTAGTAAGATTCTGGTGAAATTCAATAATGAGTTACATTCGTTCATAATTTAATAAATAAAATATTAGAATAATAAATACGTTAAGAAAAACATACTTTTTTCGGTGAAAGTACACGGGTAATTTTATCGTAAAACTTAAACATAAATTAGTTGAGCGATAGTTTAATTTGTTAATTAATATAACTATTAAATATATATAAGTATTGCTACTGTTCGACATTCGATCATTTAAATGGTTGCATGAAAAATGTGTATGATAAAGTTTTTTTTACCTACCTCAACGGAAACATACTTAAATGATCTTTTTTTTGTACCTTTCGAATGATAAGTTTGTTGTCCTTTCCTTTGCTATAAATACAAAAAAAATTGCATTGTTCTTTAAGTAAAATAATGTGTGTAATAAAGCCTCCAAATGTATATATTATACGAAAAAGCTCGGGTCAATCATGAACAAATAAACAATATATAGAAAATTGCCATTTCATTTGCTTTCAGGCTAAACATAGAAATTTTTCGATGTTTAGCTTAAAACTTAAACAACACGCTTTGATCATGAGTTGTGATGATCCTAGTGAAAATGCTAGGTTATGGTCATAAAATTATTTTATAGCCATCGGTTCTTAATACGTTTGCAAAATTTGAGATTATTTAGACTTACAGTAGTGGTTGAAAACTGCATTATAAAATTCATCACAGTATTATTCTAACATATATAGATACTTATGGGTGAAGTTAATATAAAATACTGTAAAATAACAGTACTTAAAAAAGAGAGGCAAGTGCAAATTGGACTCGCGCATGAAGGGTTCCGTACCATCGTAAAACACGTTTCTAGTAGGGGAGCCCCCTTTAATTTTTAATTGGTTTTTATTAAAAAAAATATTTTGTTATAGCTACAACAAAAATACCCAACTGTAAAAATTTCAACTGTCAACTTAATACGGATCATGAGATACAGTCCTCTGACAGACAGACGGACGGTCGTACGGACAACGGAGGCTATGTAATAGGGTCCCGTTGGGTACGTAACCCTCAAAACGAAGAAATGCAAGCTGTTTTTGTAGAGTAAGTGTTCCGTGCTATCAGCATCTACACATATTACTGATTAGCCGTCCGGTCTTCGCCTGGGTAGGATCTATTAATGTGACGTCATTTATATATAAGATAATCATCAAAGACTACTTATTTTAATTTATCGATTTCTCAAAAAAAAAAATATATAAATAAAAAAAATAGCCTAGATCAAGCAGGGTATTGCTCTCTAGTCTCTATTCAGAAGGACAGAAATTAAAAAACAATAAAAGTAAACATTTTCCTATTTCGCCGAAAAGTTACTTACAATTTTATGTTATCTTATCAATTGGAGCTTTTTAAAGATACTTACTTTTAGTTTAATTGGTATTTATACAATAATGACTAATTTAGTAATAGAAATAAAGAGTGATATATAATCTTGAACTTGAAATTTTATTATACTATATCACATATTAATACAACCTATATTGTTAACGTAGCCGCATCTACGTGCTGTTTTCGAGAGTCATAACGAATCGTCTCGCGCGCAGACTTGACGACTTCCAGCCTCCCGATCAAGCCGGTTTCCGAAAAGGCTTTAACACCATAGATCACATACATACCCTTCGGCAAATTTTACAGAAATCCGAGGAGTACCATTTGCCGCTATGTCTGGAGTATGTGGACTATGAGAAAGCCTTTGATTCCGTCGAAATTTGGGCGGTGCTGCAGTCCCTTCAGCGGTGCCAAGTTGACTGTCGGTATATCCAAGTGTTGAAGTGCTTGTACAGTAGGGCTACGATGGCTACCCGAGTACAGAACCAGAGTACGAAACCTATCCAATTGCAGAGAGGTGTAAGACAGGGTGACGTCATATCCCCGAAACTCTTCACCGCTGCATTGAAAGACGTTTTCAAGCTTCTGGACTGGAAAGGATACGGTATCAACATCAATGGCGAGTACATCACTCACCTTCGATTTGCCGACGATATAGTCCTTATGGCAGAATCGCTGGAGGACCTAAGCACTATGCTCAATGACCTCAATAGTGTTTCCCAACAGATAGGTCTTAAGATGAACATGGACAAAACAAAGATCATGTTTAATGTCCATGTCACACCTATGCCGGTAGTTGTCGGGAACACTAAGCTCGAAGTAGTAAGTATGTTTACCTGCGAAAAATAGTCCGACTAGGTAAGTCCAATTTCGACCAAGAGGTCAATCGACGGATTCAACTCGATTGGGCAGCGTTCGGGAAATTACGGCACATCTTCTCGTCAGGTATACCTCAAAACTTGAAAACGAGACTGTACACCCAGTGCGTGTTGCCAGTGATGACACACGGAACTGAGACGTGGTCCTTCACTGCTGGCCGGATGAGGAAGCTCAAGGTCGCTCAGCGATCTATGGAGAGGGCTATGCTCGGAGTTTCTCTGCGTGATAAACTCTATGAGTCTAGAGAAATGAGGATATCCGCAGATGAACCAGAGTGACAGACATAGCCCAACGGATTAGTAAGCTGAAGTGGCAATGGGCCGGCCATATAGCTCGAAGAACCGAAAACCGATGGGGAAGAAAGGTTCTCGAGTAGCAGCCTCGTACCGGCAGACGAAGTGTAGGGCGGTCCCCCCACTAGATGCAGTGACGACCTGGTAAGATATGCAGAAAGTCAATGGATGCAGGTTGCTCAGGACCGTGCTTTGTGGCATTCTTTAGGGGAGGCCTATGTTCAGCAGTGGACTTGTGAAGGGCTGTAATGATGATGATGATGATATATTGTTCATTTTTTATTTGGTAATCGTCAACATTATCATAACAGCCTATCACTGCTGAAAATAATAGTTTTCTTCATCGATTGCCATATACCAGATAGACTACCTTTAATCACGTTACTGAGTCATCCGCGTCCATCGACTTCCTACATGTATCAGGAGCTGAATACGCTGCGCTTGCCGTTACGAGGCTGCCACTCGAGAACTTTCTTCTCTGTCGGTCGATACTTATAGTAATAATATATAAATATATAGTATTAAAAAAAAAACGATAATATTCTAAGTTCAGCGACAGATATCACCTTTACTTAACGAATAAAGGATAAAATAATTATAATTACATAATACGCACCCAAAATTATGACACCGGACTTCTACGTTTAATTTTCATAGTATGCGAATATCTTATTAAAACTACAGTGCATGTGCTCGGAAATTGTTAATTCAAGTTTTAATGTTCGAAACATTATTTCCATGTGTATTTAAATTACGCCAATCTACATTGGAAAATCACGATTAACTATGATTACCTTTCCGAATATGAGGGAATTTTCCTACCAAAAAAGCGCTTTATTGGCTGACTGTACCTAATTATTACCTACGTCTGTTATGTTGTATATGTGTTGCTGTGTGTTAACAATATATCGATGTTCGGTTTATCTTTTACATGATAGAGCCATGCTGTAACTATATTAGTAGTATAGTTGTAGCACGAATGGGTCGGCTCGACCGGGACAAGACCACGCTCTTACAGAATACCAGCGTAAAATAACAGTTTAACGCTGCTGTGTTTTGGTATGTTCAGTGTAGAGAAATGGAGACCCTTTTTACTGGAAATGAGGCAATCCATGTTAGTCCTCACGGGTAACAACTCATCTGCATTTTGATTTGATATCGAGGATAGATGTAAATGTCTATGGGCCGCAGCAAGCACTTACCATCAGGTGGACTGTGTGCTCGTTTGTCGCCCTTATCCAATAATAATAAAGAAAGCTTCAATATTTCTTATGCACTACCTAAAGCAAGAAATTTTGCGTAAAAATATGATTTATTTATAGATTTTATGAAATCGCTTCTTATGTTTTATTTATATTTTTATAATCACTTCTTTCATATAAATTTTATACCTAGAATTTTAATGCTAAAAGATAAGCCTCAAATCGTGTTTAAGCTCGGTTTTAATTTAACAATTTTGTAGTCGACGTGCATACCGCAGTGACATGACTTTGCTCCACTAATTAAAAGCAGTAAGCTGCAGCTTTGCTGAATAAATGTTAATTTAATTTTGCTGTAGTTTATGAAAAGTTCTATTAAATAATTGTGACGTGTTAGTATAAAATACTTGATTCATAAAAACTTGTTCTGTTTTAAAAGCAAATTAAAAATTATCACGTATTGAGTGACAGCCTCGTACCGGCAGGCAAAGTTTAGGGCATCCCCTCACTAGAGTGACGACCTGGTAAGATATGCAGGACGTTATTGGATGCAGGTGGCTCGGGACCGTGCTTTATGGCATTACTGGAGGGAGGCCTATGTTCAGCAGTGCACTTGTAAAGGGCTATAATGATGATGATGAATTAAATAATCCTTATAATCTTGCTCTGTTCTTCTGTTCTAATGATGAACGACATCATAACTTCGAATTTTCGACCGAAATATTTATAAATCTAGGAATTTCGTCTTTAATACAGGTATTTTAAATAATAAGAAAACATTGAAAATATCCTTATAAGCGAGGGATGCTAAATTATATATTAAATTATATAATTATAAAATTATATAATAATATAATAATATCATTAAAAAGATAAATTTTAGGCAAATAAAAAAAATATGAGGTTTGATGAATCTTGAATGTAGTCTACTACTACTAGTAAGAATGTTACCTATTCTGTTATTATATTACAAACGTGAAAACTAAATGCTTTTTAGCAGGAAGATGAGTCTACCACATGAAAATGCGTTAGTAGTCAAGCAATTTAATTATATTTAAAATATATTATGTACATTACCAAAATATTTATTACTTTAATAAAACAAATAGTATCTGAGAGAAACATCTTTCAAGTTAAGAAATAGGGCAGTCTTAATTTAAATTGCAGATGAAGTAGCACATTAGCCCGGTAAACTCCCCAGAGACTTGATTTTGTAACTATAAGTAGCAAACTACAACGTTAAATAAACATTAGTCTTAGCTCTAATAAAGCTGTAATGTTAAAATATTCTAATTTTTTTTTATTTTCGGTAATATCACTAATTATCCAAATTTTCTCCATTAATTGCCCGACAGAGTAAAGAACTAAAATATGTCACAATTTATTAAAATTACCTCTACTTACATTTTCATATAGAAATTTTGCAACATTTATATACTCTTTGTAAACTTACGCTACAGCTGTAGTTGCTTATGGCTGTAGTATAAATACGTCGGCTTCTTTATAAGCATTTATCAGTCTTATGGTGGACATATACGCTACGAGAAATCGTTACGATCAGACTGTACAGTTTGAACGGTACAGTTTAACGTACATGGCATACAAGCCATATACGCTACGGGAAATCGTTACGATCAGACGGTACAATAAACGGTACCGACGCACACGTGTCAGCGATGGCTTCGACGGAAGACGTTTTAGCAGTTGTGGGATTAATATTCGCCCTGAAAAAAAAAAGTGAAGCGGAAAAAGCGTAGCATCTGGTGCAAAGAATGGTTAATGAAAAGAAGTGTTCATTTTCATGTCAATTTGTTGGCGGAATTAAAGATGTTTCCAAAAGACTGGCATAATTTTTTAAGAATGGATCATGATACGTACTTACATCTATTGAATATGGTAGCACCAATTATCGAGAAGCAAGACACTATTATGAGAAATGCTATTCCACCTCATGACAGGCTTGTAGCTACTTTGAGGTTTTTATCAACAGGAAGAAATTATGAAGATTTGAAATTCTCTAGTATTATTTCATCTCAAGCCTTGGGTCGCATAATACCGGAAACCTGTGAAGCAATATATAAGGTTCTCCGCAAATAATATTTTAAGGTAAGGAATAAAAAACTACTAGTTACTTAGAATATGTTTATTAATTTGTAACGATCAAAATAATGATGGTTTATTAATTCGTATTAATATCAAAAGAAGATAAATTAGTAGCCGCTGAATTTTGTATTAGTTGGGATTGACCGTGTTGAGAATTGTTTTCAGACTAGAATTGTTTGGATTTCAAAATTTGAATTCTGATAATGTACTGGGTTAGGATTGTTTAAACCAGGACTGGGAGTATGTAAAACGGGGCTGGAAACGTTGTAACCATAATTAATAAAACGCACACTAGTTGAATCAATCACTTGGTGTGAAATATTCAAATTTTCCATTTATGCGAGAAATAATGTCGCGTTATTTTTTTTTTCGGCCAAAATACGTTGTTATTTTGTGAGGTCCCTCAGCTTAGCTGCAACGTTTGCTCCAAAAATATCAAATTGATGGCCACTTGTAAACGATATAATAAAAAAATAAGTTTAAATTTTTAAAATGAAGCCCTCTGCTAATATTATTGTGTATGTATTTTATTAATATGTAATTTGTTTACGATTTGGCGGCTAATTAAAGATTTATCTCTGTCACTTTAGCATGAATTTTGCGCGAGAAAATTTTCGTACAATGATTTTTTATGACTTTCGATGTCATTTAAGTCAACAAGAAAGTTATGATAGACACCGATTGGCCTTTCACGATGAAGCCCCATCTCTTGTTACTGTATACAACTAGTTTAATGTGTTTAAACGTGGTCACACTAATCTCACCGATGATCTCCGTGAGGGAAGGCCTTCTACGGCGACGACTGAAGATAACATTAGTGTTGTGTGATTGACAAAAGAGTGACTTATCAGCAGATTTGGACTTTCTTAGGCATCGGTATGAGTCAAGTGCACAAAATTCTCCATGAAAATTTTGCGGTCAGCTTTGTGCCCAGTGGATACCTCATAATTTGACGGAGGCCCAAAAACTCCGTCGTGTTGATTGGTGTCGTGAAATGGTTCAAACATTTAATGGAGGTGACTCAAATGCTTTGTTAGACATACTTACGGGTGCGAAAGCTGGATATACAGTTACGATCCTGAACCTAAGAGACAGTTTGCTGTCTGGATGTTTCTTTCCTAGGAGTTGCCAACTAAAGTGAAGAGAGGTCGAAGGTGAGAAAAATATGGTGGCCTCGTTCTTCAGCAGGACAGATCATTACGCAACAATTGTATTAGAGATCAAAAAAGAGTTACTGCAGAGTGGTACACTAACAATTGTTTACCAGTTGTCTTGGAAAAATTTCGGGGGAAACGACCTCGCAGTATGATCTTCCTTCACCACGATAACGCCTCGTTGCACACCACCAAGCAATCAATCGACTATTTGCGACGTCAGACGTGGAAATACCGTGTCACTCGCCCTATTGTTTCGACCTCGTACCTTGCAGTTTTTATTTATTTCTGAAAATAAAATAAAAACTTCAAGGAAAACGTATTATGGACGCCGAGGTACCAGTGGCTGCGTTTAAAAATGCCGTCTTAGATACACCTAAGGAGGAGTGGGCAAAGTGCTTTTCTCAGTGGTTCCATCGGATGCAGCAATGTATTGATGTAAATAGACACTATTTTTAAAAGATATAATAAAATAAATAACTTACTAGTTTGTTCAGTATTTGATTTTCGAAGGACTTTCAGTGTCACCCTCGTATGCTTTCATTTTTCGATATACTATGTGTTATAACCGATTTCAGAAGGAATTAATTGTGTAGTAATTAATTTATTCTTTTTAATTTTTAGGACGCCATACCCAAAGGGTAATGAATGGGATCCTATGACTAAGCCACCACTATCCGTCCGTCTGTCTGTCTGTCAGCGGGCTGTATCTCATGATCCGCAATAGATAAACAGTTGAAATTTTCACAGAATGTGTATTTCTATTGCCGCTATAATAACAAATAATAAAAATAAAAATAAATTAGCAATTAAAAGGGGCTCCCCTACTAGACACGTGTTTTATAATGGTATGGAACCCTTCATGCGCGAGTCCGATTTGAACTCGTCCGGATTTTTTCTGCCGACTTCAAAAAGGAGACGGTACGAGTACTCATTCGACTGTATGTTTTTTATGTGTGTTATCTCATATTTTTTTACCGGGTGAACCGATTTCAATTATTCTGTTTTATTTAAAAGTTGGTACTTCACATATGGTCCTGTGACGGCGCTGACGTCGCGCCACAAGCGAAACACATCGAAGCCTAAATCGCGCTTACAAAGTTCCGAAGTTAAAGCAGCATTAGAATAGCTCCGAACTACCAATCGGAGCGTTTGCCGCTCCCCGGGCAAGACACCTTGCCCGGCGGGATATCTCCCCTTTTCTTTTTACCCACCACAGTGGTGACCACCTGACGTGATGTGAACACGCAACCAATAATCTTCGAAAACTTCAACTTCAAACCTTCGTCATCGTCCTCAAGCACCCCATTCATTCGCTCCCGAGCAGACATTGTCTGCAGTCTTCACATTCTGAAAGACATCTAGCTTTACAAAGGTTCATCGCAGCACTGAAATGATAATGCTCCCTGTTCCTTCAAGCTACTCTCTGCGCTACAGTGTTTGGCACGGCTCTGAGCCTCACTGCTCGCCTCTGCTTCACGGCACTCTCGCATATTACTTGCCTTCTTCTCGAATCAATGCAGACTTACAAGGCAATTCCCTGGCACTTGCAAATTCGTCGACATCTAGACTGCACTATCGACCTCCGGTCTGAGCAGGGGGGTGAAGTGGCGACGCTGACGTCGCGCCACAAGCGAAACACATCGAAGCCTAAATCGCGCTTACAAAGTTTCGAAGTTAAAGCAGCATATTATATAGAATAGCTCCGAACTACCAATCGGAGCGTTGGCCGCCCCCCGGACACAACACCTTGCCCGGCGGGAGATCTCCCCTTTTCCTTCCACCCGCTACAGTCCCATGTGGTCAATTAAGGTCAAACCAATAGTTTTTGAGTTATTGTTAATAATTTATATTGAAGTCGGCTTTACAAAATGTTTGAAGCCAGTGTCCTTTTTTTAGTTAATTTATTTAACTATTTTGTGTGGACTAAGGAATAAGACAAGCTTAAGGTTACATTATCCAAATACGAGTAGTTATATAACGAATAAACAGTTTTCTCCGTTTTGATGACTACTAAAAACGAAAAAGACATGCATCGATTTACTTTTAAAACATGACCCTACTTATATCGCATTATTTTAACATGATACCGTGCTTTATCGTTCCAAATATACCTCTTAAGTTAAACTAAAAGCAAGCTCTTTAATGCCGTTTCTAGATATAACTTTAGAGAGCGTTCGCTTAGTGAATTAAATGCAGCGACATTGCGAGAGTGTTTGGCATATACGTCGTGTATTTTATGCCTCGTTGGTCTAGTATTCATAATCGCGACTATTGATAATGTGGTCTCCAGTTCGAATCCTGGCATAAACATGTTTTTGTGTCAAGAAATTCTCAGTAGCACCCCGACATAAGAAAATTGGCGGTGTTTCGCCTCCATAGCTCAGAAAATATTTAAATCAAGCAAGGCCTGTCCTTGATCTCTCTCCGGTCATGTCGGATTGCCGTCTCATCGGACTAACTTATGTGAGAATCAGTGAGTAGAAATTTATTTTACAAATCAATGACATGTTGCTTAGGCTAACTTAATTTTTTTGGCACATTTAATGAGCCGTGGTAGCTGAGACAATGACTTCTCGCCATAAATTTCACTGCACTGCAGCAATCTGGGATTGATTCTAGACGCCAACAAAGTTAGCTGCAAAGAGCATGCCACATCGGTATACAAATATAACCTAGTTGTAAAATAAGGTCAAGACTCCTTCCGCTACGAAGAAATAAAATTAGTGAAAAACAAAAGTGGAATGAGACCAAGGAAATTAATAATAATCGGAAAAGTAGACTAAATTCACTACAATTATTTATAGTCAGAATACTCATCTCTACTATCATACTCATCACTATTATAACCCTTATTACAGCCTATCATCACAAGTCCATTGCCGTAGATGGACCTCCTCTATGGAAAATCACAGAGCACAGTCCTGAGCCACCTACATCTTTTACCAGACCAATCATCAATCCATCTAGGTTATCATAAAATATCAATAATTTTGTTAACCTATTGGACTAACAGTTATCCGTTTAACTTTGTATAACCGTTTGATTTCAATTGGAGGTTTTAAGTAAGATTAATATAAACTATACAGTGATATATTAATTATACTGTGATTTATATTTTAACCCAGTCAAAATTTTGGCTACTTCGGTACTTTGCTTCTAATGAGCAGCAAAATAACTTTACAATTGAATTGGAATCACTTCTAAGAAATAAAAATTAGATAATAAGACAATAGAGGTAATCTCTAGCAAAGATAATTTAAAACTCACCAATACTTAACTCTGTAATCTCACAAAATAGCAATAATAAAAACTATATTAACCTGGTGCATCAAAATATACAAGGTATGTTAGGCAAAAAGCTTGAAATTTAATTATTTTAATAGTAACCATGTTCATTTTTTATGTATTACTGAACAATGGTTAAAAGATTACAAATCCATATTTTATTTCAATAATAACGAGATAATTAGTTCTTTCAACAGATGTACTAAATTACGTGGTGGCTCCTTAATATAAGCTAATAAATCCATATAATGTTAATAACTTTAAGATATTGTGAGCATCTCTGTTGAGCGAACTGTAGAAATGGCATGTGTTGAGTTTGATCACCTCATTGTTTCCAGTATGAACAGACCCCCATGTTCGAGGTATGTTACCTTTGAAAAAATTATGGAAGAGGTTTTAGTTATTTTTTTATAGAAGAGGGGCAAACGAACATGCGGCTCACCTGATGCTGAGTGAGTACCGCCGCGCATGAACAACCGCAACACCAGGCGAATTGCAAATGCATTGCCGGCCTTTTAGAAAGGTGCAAGCTCTTTTCTTGAAGGTCCCTAAGTCGTATCGGTCCGGGAAAATAGCCAGTGGTAAACAATTCCACAGAGACTTTGTACGAGGAAGAAAACTCCAGTAAAAATCACAGTCGTGCATCGCCAAGCATCCAAATGGTCAGGATAGTATCGTCAATTTTGAAGCGATGTGCGTTCGTGAAATTTGGCGGCTGGAATTAATCCGGTCAATTCCTCAGAGCACTCCCCGTGGTAAATTCGATAGAAAATGCAAAGGGATGTTACATCCTTACGCAGTGCTAGTGTACATATCGACCCTATCACAAAGAACTCAGTAGTCGACGATTCGAACCGCTCTGAGGATGCGGTCAAGTGAAAGGAGCTGGCACTGTGGTGCCCCGGCCCAGAGATGAGAACAGTATTCCACGTGAGGCCAGATTTGCGCTTTGTAAAGTTGCAAGCGATGTGCCGGCATGAAATACTGTCTCGCTCTGCTGAGCAGGCTAGTTAAGCTTAATAAACAGAATAAATCTTTTTTGTATGCGGAGACTTTAATCTCCAAATAGCTTCTTTCATCAGTATTAAATTATGCTCTTTGTTTAAATCATAAAATTTCGGTAATTTATTATTTGAAGCTACAAATATTGTAGGGTGTAGTGCAACTTGTATTGATAATATTTTTACAGATGTTGTAACAATCAAGAAATTCATAATTCAAAAACTAAGTTCAAAGCACTGTGGAGAACTAGTTTCGGTTTAAAGAATTTTATTTCTCATAAGAACATACAATGGTTCACTTATAATGAGATACAAAGTAATTATTATAGTTTGATAATATTATCACATCTACCTCTAGTGCTGGAAGCGATATAGTCTTAGGTTATGCACTTATACATATTAGGTACCATGTGTAAAAAAGATTACAATGTGCGTACGTATTTCCTAAGTTTACTTTTAAACAATTTCATGTTATTGCAGTTTTTAATCTCATCTGGTAATTTATTGAACAGCTGTGCTCCCTCAAACAATAGGGTTTTTTTGCCATAATTAGTTCGTGCAGTCATTAGTTGGAGTTTATTTTTACTTCTTAAGTTAAGTTTCATTACCATATATGCACAAAAAGGAGGAAATTGAAAAAATTGTGTCTCTTCAGATTAATGCAAAACGCCTGGAGAGATTTAGAAGTAATGTGGTAAAAAAAACCCCCATTACTTTCTTACGAGAACAATTCAGACTATTTATATGGAGTACTATTTACCTTAAAAATAATTTAATAAAAAGAAATTACTTCTAAAACAATCTCCAGTGACAGTTGCAAGGCATTTGCTGAGTGGCCGATAGTAAGAATGCATAAGAGCAGACAAAGATTATATGAACTTTACCATGAAAGGTCATATAATCTTTTCGATATTTTTAGAGAATATGTCAAAAATTATTCTAAAGTGTTTAAAAGAGTGTGCTCCACAGCCAAATGTTTACATATTTTTAACAAAATTAGGACCGATGAAAAAAATTAAAATGATGTGCAACATAATTCATAGCGAAACTAGTAAAGACAAACCTTGTAACACAAATTATCAATTGAAAATAATAATGAATTGACTTAATCAAATCAAGTAGTCGCAGCGATGTTTGAAAAATATTTTGACAACAAAGTCATTGAATACTTCTCCAACTGTCGCTGTTTCATAACTCAAACAGAATGTTAATAACTGTTTAAAATAATTTGGATTTGAAGAAGTTTTACCACAAGATATTATAAAGAAAACCGCAGATTTATACGGGATTTCCGTTAAAGCTAATGTGCCCATAATAGATTGCACCTCATCTTGCTATTATTTTTAATACTAGTATCGAATCTGGTATGTTTCCTAATTTAATAAAACATAGTAAAGTAATTAATACCTTTATTTAAATTTGGTATACATTGGACCTTATTTTTGACCTTAAATTTGGTATTAATTTGAGACCTATTTGTCTACTATTAACTCTCAGTCAAATATTTGAAAAGACAATTTTAGATCTATTGTTAAGATTTTGTAATAAAAATAAATTACTCTATAGAAATCAATTTGATTTCACAAGGGGTCGCTCGACGACTGACGCAGGTCGGTCAGCTTATGATATATATTTTTCAAAGACATTTAAGTAGTAGTAGTCTTTGATATTTTTAATGCCTGGGAAAGTTCACAAGATGGTCTTAGGTATTTTTTGTGAACTTTGCAAATTTTTCGATTGTGTTCATCGTGAGATATAAATCAGGAAACTACAACATTACGGTGTCAAAAATATAGCGCTTAGACTTATTATTTCATATTTAAATAACAGAACACAAAAAGTCGTTATCAATGTAAAACGTCTCTATGGAACATAAGTATCAATGGGCGTTTCTCAGGGTTCGATTCTTGGCCAATTCCTGTTCTTAGTCTATATTATTAACTTACCTTATTTTGTATGGGACAATCACACTATAGTATTATTTAGTGATGATACATCTTTAATTTTCAAACGTAAACGACAGTTACTTAATTTTCACAATGTAAATAATGCTCCTAAACAGTAATAAGACAAAATGTTTTAAATTTACAATTATAAATGCATTAAATTTACAAGAATAAAACATTCAAATACCAATGTGCTCTTAAATAGGGAAGAGTTGAGTCTTGTGGATACCATTGTTTTTCTTGGTAATACTATTGACGCCAAGCTTCAATGGAACTCCCATATATATAAATTACTAGGCAGACTTAGATCTGGAGCATATGCTGTAAGAAAGATTAGAAGTCTCACCAATGTTGGGACAGTTATATTGGTTTATTTTAGTTACTTTCATAGCGTGATGTCTTATGGAATTTTGCTATGGGGTAATGCCACTGACGTCGAAGCCATATTTGTTTAGTAAAAGAGTGCCGTACGGGCGATTTATAACTCAAATTTTAATGAGTTTCTTATAGAGAAAAACAAATAGCTTTGATAAGAATAAAGATGTTCATAGTTTAAATACTAGGAACAAACATAAGCCTGTAATACCAGTTACTAGACTCCACAGAATTATTAATTCATTAATGGGGCAATGTATACGCTTTTATAACAAAATCCCAGAAAATGTACAGAATTTGTCAATAAACAAGTTTAAATGTTTTATTTAAGAAAATTTGTACAAAAAGGGTTATTATAATATTAAAACATATATAAAAAAAAACCTGGGAATGAGGTGATCGCCACTATGGTGGTTCTATTAACATTCATTTAAAATTTGTAGAAACAAAATTATTGTAGTGTTATAAAAAAAAGAAAGTTATAAATATGTTTAAAAAAAGGCAATCTGAATTTTTTGCTGGTTCTTCCCAGGACAGAGGTATTTTCCGAACCAGTGGTAAATAAAAATTGACGTTAAAAAAGTATTATATAATAATCTTTATTGAATAAAAATTATTATATTCTGTTCTATTATATTTTCATGAAGTAGAAGAAGACTTGAAGTACACCTGTGCTTGAGCACACAATTGGGAACTGTAATCTTAAATAAATTAAAAATCAATTAAAGGCTACCGCGGTAACTCGCTCATCATCTTTATCAGAAGAAGTTTATGAAAGTATGCTGACTTAAATCAAAAATCGTGAAACAAGAAGTAGGAATATCTTATTAACAGGAATTCCGAAGCCACTAGCTACAGACAAGGAGGAAAAGACCGATATGGATAAAAAAAAATTCAAAACTATTGATGATGATTTACGGTGACATAACACCTGAAAAAATGTTTCGTCTCGGTAAATATAGTAGAACTATATTTACAACACCGTCCCATTAAAGTATGCTTTAAATCTCAAGAAACGGTCAAAATAATATTATGTTACAAGAAAAAACTTAAATGCGACACTATAAAGGTTTATTCCGACCAAACGCCTAAGCAGCAAATACATTTCAAAAGTCTTAAAGAAGAACTAAAACGTCGAACTGATAATGGTGAAAATAATCTTATTATAAAATATGTAAAAGGTATGCCCAAGATAATCAAAGCACTGCCAAAAAATTAAGCAAAATGGGGGCTGCTAAAAAAAACATAATATATCTAACCCCAAATGATGATATTTCTTATGAATTAGCAGACAGTTATGAAAGTATATCAACAAGTAAAAATTCACTATATTTCTTATATGCTGACGTTTGCAGCATTGTAAAACGCGGCAAATTTGATGAACTAATGTGTATCATAAATTCATTTAAAAATCCATTCCATGTTATCATTTTAACTGAAACTCGGATCAAATCGGAAGAAGAAGTAAAATAATTTCAAATTCCAGAATATACACACTATTGCAATTATAGATATGAAGTAAGGGGTGGCGGAGTTTCTATTTATGTTACTAACAAAATTAAACATAACTTAATTGAAGAACAACATCTAAATGGTAACCATTACCTTTGAGTGGGTCTTTCTTTCTTTCTAATATAAGTATGGGGTGCGGCTGCAAAAATAAATTTGGTTGCCCTACAAACGGCTCATAATAAACTATTAAAGATTTTGTTTAATTATGATTTTTTCGAACGAACACACAAAATATACAAGGATACTAAAATTATGAATATTTCACAAACATATATTTATTGTACTTGTATTCTTATAAGAAAAATATTAAATAAAAATATGCATACACAAATAACCTTTACCAAGAAACAGTAAATACAAAAAATTAGGCTAAGACGAGCAAACGACATAGAGTTATATACTCCCCGGACGAACTATGGTAAAAAGAGTCTTTTGTATGAAGATCCTAGATTGTATAACAAACTTCCAAAAGAAATAAAAGAAGCAAAATCAATGACACGTTTTATTAAAATATTATGTCATAAACACTGCGAACACGATGCATTTATGTGTGCCACTTCCAGTTGCATTTACTCTACGATCATTTATAACTTTTTATAAAACGTAGTATGGCGAGCAACACTCGAAACAAATCATTATCATACCCCTACCCTTTTTATACTTATTAAATTATTCTTTCTTTTTTTATATATGACATGCCCAATATGTTTCAAATTCTGTATCATTGAAGTTTCTCATGTAAGTGAATGTAATTCCTATGAGAAATAAATTATCTTAAACCTCATGTTTTACCTGTCGAGACAGTCTGGCAATAAGTTAAGGTCGCGCACGATAAAAAGGTTTGTTCTTCATTTTATGAAATACTGATTGATTTTTATAGTATAAAGCTAAAAAGCGAGCACACAGTACACCTGATGGTAAGTGGTTGCTGTGGCCCATAGACATCTACATCTATCCAGATGCGTTGTCAGCCGTGAATACTAAGATGGAATGTCTCATTTCCAGTAAAAAAAGTCAACGGTTCTCTACATTCACCATATGAAACACAGCAGCACGTATTTATGCATGTGTTTCATATGCCTATTTCATATTTATTGTGATATTCTGTGTGAACATGGTCCTTCCTGGTTGAGCCGACCCATTCGTGCTACAACTATATAATTAATATAGCTGCAGCATGACTCTGCCACGTAAGGTAGAGCAGATGATTGATAGAGCAGTTACTGGGAGAGTAACATCCAGGCTCAGACCAATAAAGAAAACTAGACTGAACAAAATGCACATTTTAAGTCACGGTCACACCAAAGCCATGTTTAGCTTAATAATAGAACACGAAACGCACTCACGCACATGTCATATGTACCTAAACCATTTGCAATCCATAACATGGTTTAAGTGATGTTTTAAAAATCATTACGAATTTCTACAGTCTTTTTAGTCGTGCTAGATTGACTGTCGGTTTTCCGAATCGGATGCATTAATAAACCTATCTAACTGCAGATATGGGTATTATTTCCTGCATTGGAAGACTTTCTCAAGCTACTAGACTAAAAAAGATCAACATCCATGACGAGTCTATCACTCATCTTTGATTTACAGGCGATGTAGACATTGTGGCAGAATTGCTCGAGGACATTAGCATTATGGTTAAAACCCCATTATAGTTTTCTTAAGGAATAAATCCTAAGATAAACATGGAAAACGAAACGTAATGTGTAACATTAATGCCATACCTATAGCTATAGTTCATGGGATCACGACGCAGAAACTTGTTGACGAGTATGTTCACATAGAATAAATTGGCCAATGAAGTAAGTCAAGATTACGACATATTCATTACGTAACCTTAAAACGAGAGGATATATAGGTATATGACGGGTATAGGTCGCGCAATTGAGGGAGGGCGGGAGGTTCCCTTAAAACTTGTTTTTAACAGTGGTAGAGCCACGCGGCAGCTTTTGCTGTCGCACGGATGGGCCGCCTCGAACCGGGGTGGTTTTTTTTATGGAATAGGGGGCAAACGAGCATGCGGCTTACCTGATGGTAAGTGACTACCGCCGCCCATGAACAACCGCAACACCAGGGAAATTGCAGATGCGTTGCCGACCTTTTAGAAAGATGTAAGCTCTTTTCTTGAAGGTTCCTAAGTCGTATCGGTCCGGAAAATTCGCTGGTGGTAATTGATTCCACAAGGAAGTTGCGCGAGGGAGAAAACTTCTTCTTAATTGCACAGTGGTGGACCGCCAATCATCCAGATGGTATGGATGGTAACGCGAGTTTTGTCGCGATGTGCGATGGTGAAATTGAGCGGCTGGAATTAGTCCGAACAATTCCTCAGAGCACTCCCAGTGATAGATGCGATAAAATACGCAAAGAGATGCAACATCTCTACGCAGTGCCAGTGTATCGAGCCGATCAGAAAGAACTCGGTCGTTGACGATTCGAACCGCTGTGCGCTGGATGCGGTCAAGTGGAAGGAGCTGGCACTGGGGTGCCCCGGCCCAGAGATGAGAACAGTATTCCATGTGGGGCCGAACTTGCGCTTTGTAAAGTTGCAAGCGATGTGCCGGCATGAAATACTGTCTCGCTCTGCTAAGCACGCCAAGCTTTTTAGAGGCCAATTTGGCCTTCTCTTCCAAGTGACCACGAAACTGCACACTATTCGTCGCCGCCAAGGATTCCGATACTGGCTGAGGCAGCAAGTGGAGTGCCTTGAAACTGAGGAGATATTGTCGTATCGTGTCGTAGGGGTTCTTTTTAGCGGTAAACGCGCAAACTTGTGTCTTCTGGGGATTGAACTGGACTAGATTTAGTCACCCCCAGTCTGAGACTTTGTTCAACAAAGTCTCGACTTCAGACACAAGTTTGTTCCGGTACTCGGCGACGTTTTCCCGAGAAATATTGGCACGGCCGGTATATAAGGCATCACCAGTGCTGTCGTCTGCATAGTAATGAATGCTACCAGTTAGCAACATATCATTGATATGCAGGAGAAACAGCGTTGGTGACAGCACGCAGCCTTGTGGAACACCAGCATTGATAGGCTTGAGATCAGAGCATGCACCGTCTACTACGACCTTGATGCTCCGATCAGCAAGGAAACTGGTGATCCATTTGCACAATTTCTCGGGAAGCCCTTAGGCAGGAAGCTTCGACAGAAGCGCTTTGTGCCAGACCGGATCAAAGGCCTTCGCTACGTCCAAACTAACGGCTAATGCCTCCCCCTTGAATTCTACTACCTCCGCCCATCTATGAGATAAGTAGG
>JAVANC010000010.1:26315941-26359259 GCA_033319125.1 Parnassius glacialis | reverse complement strand
TTTGATCCTGATAGAAAAAAAAATCATATTTTTACAACGTTTTATTAGATTTATTCAACGTTTTATTAGATTTATTCACGCGCCATCATGTTAGTACAGCTAAATGAAACGATAATTTCATAAAAAAAATCATGAAAATACTGAAACCTAAACCAGCAGTGGAATAAATGAATTCATATCAGCTGATTAAAGGTCAATGTACGCGCGAACGCAAATTCGCGTGGTCCGCAACTAGCGGGCTATACCACAATACCTAATAATTTACAACACTTGTCTAAATACCTAACTTATCTACTTAACATACTATTTTGCCACTGTACTTGTCTCACGTAGCCATTTTAATCCGAATTTACAGCTGGTAGTCCCAGGTCTTCATTGATCACTCTTTTAACCGTGGTTCTTCTTAGGCGCATCTGAAGAGCCAAGATATTTTGTTTACGAACAGGATTTCGTTAGATCAGGCCTTCACTGCTTTGATGATCGCGGGTGTCCTAACTGTACGAGGTCGGCTGATCCTCTTACGATCTTCGAAGCTTGAATCTTCAGTGAATCGTTTGATAGTGCGATTAACAAATCGTAGGGTTATTTTCAATTTTTGTAGAATATTGAAAATCTCTTTTGGCGCGTAACCACAGCGGTGCAACGCGATCACCGCTACTCATCTTCTTTCTTCGTCCACTCCATATTTAAAAATGAATGAAAATGAATGTCCTTTTTCATTTTCGGCAAACGCAAACGTTATATTTTTAAAATTGGTGAAGTTCATTTAGCCAGTATTTAAAAATTTTTAAATAACAAGGTTTTGACAGAACTTATGACCCGACTTAGTATATATATGTGTGTGTGTGTGTGTGTGTGTGAGTGCGTGGCAATAAATTAAGCCTGTATAATTTTTAATAAACCATCAATTAACTTTAATATAAATTCTTCACAATAATAATAAAAGTGTGCTAATTAGTAAATACGCAAAAGCTTTGCTGATAGAAGGAGCTCATTTTCACAAAATTATAGCTACGTATCTCGTACTCAGGCGGAGTAGAGATGCAGGTTTTCCTACAAAATATAAAATGCTAATGCTCACAAACATGCACTTGTTAGAAGCTAGTTAAATATACATACTGTAGCATAAACTGGACTTAACGTAATTTGCATATATTTAGAGCAGTATTTACTACTACTGTACTATTTATAAATGTGTGGATCACGGGTGATCGCAGGATGTCGCAAATAATTTTAAATTAAAAACTTATAATTTGTATTAAATAAATACAAATATAACACCGTATACAATATAATATATGTAAATGTATATTTAGCTATAATAATAAAACATTTTGCCCGTTTCTGCTAAGATGTTTTAAACAATAAGAAAGATAAAATATCTGTTATTTCATTGTCAATATTGACCGCAGAGAACAGTGTGCGGTCCACATTAACAAGAAAAATATATTGAAAACTTTATTGATAAGAAAAATATTTTGTTTATAAGTATTATTCTTTCAGAAATACTGGTATATTATTAAGAAATACAGAGCAACATCGGCAAGATGAAGGGCCAACCTAGTGACGTTTGCAGGTGTCTATTGATGCAGGCGCTTTATGTTAGTATTCTTATGTTAGTCGCAAGTGGCTGAACTCTAACCTACTTACTTTAAATACTTTGAAAACTAGTTATATATGTTTTACAAATTATATTCAAACTCAACCTAACATCAATTTCCAAATTAAACTTCACACATGCAATGATCCCTTAAGTACTGCCGCTGTTCATTAATTTGTAAGGTCTCTGCGACCAAGTATCTAGGGGTCATAGTTGACCAACATCTGTCATGGCATAAGCACATTAAACTAATCATGAATAGACTTAGGAAACTAACTTGGACATTTAAAACAATAAGAAATATTGCGACGAAAATTTAGTTTACCAAATATATATTGCTTTGGCTCAGTCTATTTTAGTATATTGTATTCCTGTATGGGGTAGTGCTACTAAAACTAAGTTTTTAGAAGTTGAAAGGGCACAGAGAAATTTATTAAAAATTATGCATTTTAAACCAAAAAGATTCCCAACAGAAGATCTCTATGCTATAAGTAACGTACTCACTGTTAGGAAACTGTACATCTTATATTCCGTTCTAAGACTGCATAAAGGTATAAAGTTTGGCCGTTGTATTGTAGCCAAAAGAAGGAAAAACGTAGCAGCTACAGCTGTGACTGTTAAAACCGCTTTAGCTAGGAGGCAATATGTAAAACAGTCTGCGACTCTATACAACGTCATTAATAAAAACATAAATATTTACCACCTTAATAACCGAAATTGCAAATATGCTCTAACCAAATGGCTATTGAATAAGAGCTATGATGATACTGAGGCTCTTTTAAGTATCATAAAATAATGTAATTTATTTGTAACACGCACGCACGCACGCACGCACGCACGCACGCACGCACGCGCGCACGCACGCACGCACGCACGCACGCACGCACGCACGCACGCACGCACGCACGCACGCACGGGCGCGCGCGCGCACGCACGCTCGCACGCACGCACGCACGCACGCACGCACGCACGCACGCACGCACTCACGCACGCAAGCACGCACGCACGCACGCACGCACGCACGCACGCACGCACGCACGCACGCACGCACGCACGCACGCACGCACGCACGCACGCACGCACGCACGCACGCACGCACGCAGGCACGCACGCACGCACGCATGCACGCACGCACGCACGCACGCACGAACGCACGCACGCACGCACGCACGCACGCACGCACACACGCACGCACGCACGCACACACGCACGCACGCACACACGCACGCACACACGCACGCACGCACGCACGCACACACACACACACACACACACACACACAAGCGCGCTTTTATTATCTTAATTTTTATAGTCTATTATTATGTATAAAGGTCATGCAAGTACTTAATGTAAGTGCTATGGAAGAGCGGAGTCTCCTAACACAAGTAGAATAGAATAGAATAGAATAATTTTTTATTCAATATAGACCACATTTGTAATACTTATTGAAAGTCATTTTTTACTTTACCACTGGTTCGAAAAAAAAACCTCTGTCCTGGGAAGAACCAGCAAGAAATCCAGCGGGACTTTTTTTTTAAAGCAAATTTTACAATAATGGTTGTACTAACTATATAAGTACAAAATTTATTTTAGAAACAGCTTGGAAGCGATCACCTCATTCCCAGGGGTTATTATCAACCATGTATTCATTTATACTAGAATAACCCTTTTTATACAGTTTCAACTTAACAAAACATTTAAACTTGCTAATGGAGAGAGCCTGTACACTTTCCGGGACCTTGTTGTAATAGCGTATACATTGCCCCAAGAATGAATTACTGACTCTGTGGAGTTGAGAAACTGGTATCACTAGCTTGTCTTTGTTCCTAGTGTTTACAGAATGCACATCACTTTTTTTACTAAAACTACCTTTGTTTCTGTGAACATACATTAAATTTTCGTAAATATACTGAGAGGCCAAAGTTAATATATTTATTTCTTTAAATTTATCTCTAAGAGACTCTCTCAGTTTTAGGTTGTAAATAGCTCTAATGGCCCTCTTCTGTAAAACAAAAATAGTTTCTGAATCAGCCGCATGTCCCCATAGCAAAATCCCATAAGACATTATGCTATGGAAATAACTGAAATAAACTAATCTAGCTGTCTCGACACTAGTGAGACCTCTAATCTTTTTTACAGCATAGGCTGCAGAACTTAGTCTGCTTGCTAGTTTGGATATATGGGGGCCCCACTGAAGCTTTGCGTCAAGAGTGATGCCAAGAAAAACAGTGGATACAACAGGGCTCAGTTCTTCCCCATTTAAAAACACATTGGTACTCAGATTTCTAACATTCGTTGTTGTAAATTTAATACATTTAGTTTTATTTCCGTTTAAATGTTAATTATTAACGTTAAACCAATGCACTAATTTTGATATAGCATTATTCACTTCGTCACATTTAAATGATTTACGTTTAAGTTTAAAAATCAAAGAAGTATCATCAGCAAATAATACTATATCATGATTGTCCTCTACAATAGAAGGTAAGTCATTAATATACACTAGAAACAGGAATGGGCCGAGAATTGAGCCTTGAGGGACACCCATTAGTACAGGTGAGCCGGAAGAACTTTTACCATTAATAATAACTTTCTGCATTCTATTACTTAAATATGAAATTATAAGTTTAAGCGCTGTGTTCTTGACACCATAGTACTGTAGCTTCCTGATTAATGTCTCATGGTGAACGCAGTCGAAGGCCTTGGAAAGATCACAAAATATACCCAAAGCATCCTCTGAATTCTCCCATGCACAAAAAATATGTTTAATAAGCTCAACTCTTGTAAAACCGAATTGATTTCTATGTAGCAATTTATTAATATTAAAGAAACTTAACATTTGATCTAAAATTATTTTTTCAAAAATTTTACTAAATGTTGGTAGTACAGAAATTGGTCTAAAATTGGCGGTGTCTAATGTACTACCAGATTTATATAAATGTATGACTTTACTAAGTTTCATTAAATCAGGAAACACACCAGATTCCACGCTTGTATTAAATATAGTGGCTAGATAAGGTGCTATTATATCTATTATAGATAAAATAACTTTAACGGAAATCCCCCATAAATCTGCCGTTTTCTTAACATCAATAGTTTTAAAATATTTAACGATATCTTTTGGCAGTACTCTATGGAATTTAAAAGTATTTGAACAAGCCTTTACATTTTGTTTAAGCAATGATTCGGCGACAGTAGGAGAAGAAGTTTTTATACTTAAAAGGAGACCCCGTCCCCGGTTATAATTAATGTATGATCATTTACTGAATAAACTATTTTTATTTTTATTTATTTATTTTTTATTCTTGTGTGGCAAATGTGATGGAGTAAAGATTGCTTGATTGTTACTACAGATTTGATTTGGTTTTGAAATTTCGACGCTTAATGTTCGTATTAAACTGTATTTATTTAATGAATATTGGTAAATAATGCACCGTAAAAATCACATAAATACAAACAATATTAAATAAACAGACAGACAAAGTGGACTGGGTTGATTTGTGGGCGTACATTGGCGTCGTTTAATACAGGCACTGAAATCTCTTTCTAGGGACTATAATACATTCGTCAGGACCACCGGAGCGTTGTCCACAGACAGGGTTGCGTGGTTCCCCATGGCTGTTCAATATGTTGATAGTCAGTGAAACTTTGAAAGTTTGAAAGAATGTGGGAATCGTTAAATGCCTCCTATACACCAATGACCAAGTCTAATTCGCATCGTCTGCGATTGAGCTGCATATAAAAGTTACATTTATGGAAATAGCATCAAAAGACAGAAGCATTAACAGTGGTAGAGCCACGCGGCAGCTTTTGCTGTCACACGCATGGGCCGGCTTCAACCGGGGTGGTACCACGACATCACAGAATACCATCTTGAGGAGACTTACCTCTGCGTTTTGCTTGGTAAGTGCAGGTGACCGTAGGCCTAATTATTCCCGCTCAAGATGGTAGCGGGATCAAATAAAAAACTTGCCCAGGAGGCTACCAGCACCGCCGGTGACGGAGAATCACTCGCTGAGCATCCACGACCAAGCTATTTCTCTCTATTGCTTCCTGTAGGGGCTCAAGTAGCCCTGCCTAGTCTGGGGGGATAGTGACTATAATAATTTCAACCTTAATGCTACCATCGGGAGACAGCGCAGCCACCATTACTCTTTTAAACTGGGACTCAGTCGTCATCTCCGGCTTATACTTCATATCTCTCCTACCCAGGGTACAAATTAGAGAACTCCTTTATGCCCCGGGCTAAAGTTTGCGTGAACGTCAGAGAAGACATCTGTTTTCGATGCCTCGGCAGTCTTGAAGTACCTGTCTATCCTATGGCAGCACATAGACAGCGACGACCATCCCCGCGTCTACAGGTGCCTCTGAAGGTCACATAGTGGTAATGCCGAAGCAGACTCATCGACCACGTACAAATGGCAACAGATTCCTTGTTATAATAAATCCCATCCGTAGAGATCGTAATTATTGGCGATTTTAACGCCCACAAGTCCGCACGGCTAGGTTCAAGTTTAACCGACTATGCGGGGAGATTTGTTTGTAACTTTGCCTTGACATATGGCATCTTGCACAGCTGGTTGATTTGCTTATGCGGCTTATATATATATATATAGAACCATTGTCTTGTCCGGAATGTGGTGCCACTTATATTAATGTCACGGTTGCATTCTGCAGGCTGCCGCCGTATTTGGCACTATAAATCGAACGATTGGGATAGGATGCGGTCTTTTTTTGCATCCTACGGGGCAGTGCGTCTCGCTGGACGACCCCAGCGTTGTAGTTGATAATGTCTTGTATATGATACTTCAGGCTATGGAACTTTTTATTCCATCCTCTTTGGTGTCCATCGGAGGCAGATGGGCAACAAAGAGGTTTGCCCAGCCATGATTTGGTCGCTCCTGTCAAAAAGCATAAACAGGAATGCTACTGGGCCTGGGCTGATGCATCAACGTCTCCGCATGTTAGTAGTAAGCGCCTTTAAAAAAGTCTCTTGCCAAGGCTGTCAAAGGGAACTTGTGTGAGCTATCTCTTCTATCTCTGCATAGAGAGGACGAATCACTGGTTTATGCTGTAAAAAAGAAAGCCGAGCTGTTAGGCTCTCTCTTTGCGTCCAACTAAACTCTTGATGACGGAGGGAACATACCGCCGACCATCCCGCGGTGTGACTGCTTCACACTGAATGTGCGGTTCACACAGCGCTCGGTTCGCAAAGCACTTCTCTCGTTAGACGTCAGCAAGTCGAGTGGGCCTGACGGAGTGCCTCCCATTGTGCTGAAGACGTGTGCTCCGGAGATGGCACTGGTTACGGTACTCTTACTCCCAAGGCGTAGTTCCGAATTCATAGAAGACAGTTTTGGTCGACCCGATCCCTAAAAAAGGCGACCGCTCAAACCGGTCTAACTATAGGCCTATCGCCATCAACTCCTTGTTCTCCCTTGTTCCAAAATAATGGAATTCACTATAAACTGCCATCTCAAGAGATATCTTGAGGATCACCAGCTGATTAGTAACCGCCAGAACGGTTTTCATCGGGGTCGATAATTTAGTGATCTTCTGGTCTACTTGACTCATTGGACGTTAGTTTGGGCAAAGCGAAGGCCTTCGATCGAGCCTTGCACAAAGCACTTCTTTCAAAGCTCTCTTCCTACGGGATTCCCGAGAAATTGTGCAAATGAATCACCAGACTCCTTGCTGATTGGAGCATTAAGGACGTAGTGGAAGGTGCATGCTCGGATTACAAGCCTATCAATGCTGCGTGCTATCACCAACGCTGTTTGCTCTGCATATCAATGATATGTTGCAAACTGATAACATTCATTGATATGCAGACGACAACACTGATGATGCCTCATATACCGGCCGTGCTAATATTTCTCGTGAAAACGTCACCGAATGCCGGGACAAACTTGTGTCTGTATTTGAGCCTTTTCTGAACAAAGTTTCGTATTAGGGGCGACTAAATCTTGTCCATTACAATCCTCATAAGACATAAGTTTGCGCATTACCGCTAAAAAACCCCTTTGTCATATCTCCTCAGTTTGAAGGCATTCCCCTTGCTGCCTCAGCTTGCATCGGAATCGTAGGCGTCGAAATAACGAATAGCGTGCAGTTTCGTTGTCACTTGGAAGGGAAAGCCAAATTGAACTCTAAAGAGCTTAGCGTGCTCACTAGAGCGAGACATTATTTCATGCCGGCACATCGCTTGCAACTTTACAAAGCGCAAATTTGGCCTCACTGGGAAAATTGTTTTGCATCCCAGTGCCAGCTCCTTTAACTTGACTGCATTCAGCGCAGCAGCATCGACGACCGAATTTTTTCTGATCAGTTCAATTCACTGGCGCTTCGTAGGGATTTATTTCATTGGATTTTCTATCGCATGTACATACCACAGGGAGTGCTCTAAAGTGTGAATTCTTGTTCGGATTAATTCCAGCCGCCAAATTTACGAAGGACATCGCGTCAAAATTCACGATACCATCCTCAGCAGTTGATGCTTGACGATCCACCACAGTTCGTTTTACCAGAAGTTTTTTTCCTTGTACAACTTCTGTGTGAAACAGTTTACCACCGGAATTTTTTCCAGCCCGATACGACTTAAGGGCCTTCAAGAAAAGAGCTTACTCCTTTTTAAAAGGACGGGAACGCACCTGCAATTGCAATGATTTTGCGGTCGTTCATGTACGGCGGTAGTCACTTACCATCAGGTGAGCCGCATGCCCGTTTGCCCACTCTTCTATAAAAAAAGCATGATAGTGAAGCTAACAAGACGAAAGTTATGTGTTTTGAAAGGGAAGAAAGTAAAATAGTATGTGAAATAGGAAGAGTAAGCAGAGGTAGGTTGAATTTATAAATTTAGAAAATGTGTTTATTCGAGATAACAGGACGAAGAGTGACTGCAGGATACAGAGTAATTGTGGCTATGCACTTTATTGTGTGAAGTCAGAATGTATCAATAGAGGTGCGAATAGCAATTTAAAAAGCTGTGTTAGTCTCATAATGCAACATGTATGTGAAAGTTGAATAGAGCAAAAAAAGCATTAAAATAAATGAATGCTGTAGAAATGAAGTCGTTAAGAAGTATTTTAGTGGTTTGTGTGATAAATTGTGTGATAAGTAAAAAGTGTGGTATGCAAAAAATGATGTGACCATAATTAAAAACAAATGCTTCGATGGTTTGAACTCGTAAAAATAATGTATTTGTAAAGGCTGACAAACTAAATTTCTGCGGCAGAAGTGCGAATTTTTATCGAACAAATTGGCGAAATAATAAAGATGGGCTAAGTTATGAGTACTCTTAATCAACCAATCATCATCATCATCATTACAGCCCTTCACAAGTCCACTGCTGAACATAGGCCTCCCCCAAAGAATGCCACAAAGCACGGTCCTGAGCCACCTGCATCCATCGACTTCCTGCATGTCTTACCAGGTCGTCACTCCATCTCGTGGGGGGACGCCCTACACTTCGCCTACCGGTACGAGGCTGCCACTCGAGAACCTTTCTTCCCCATCGGTTGTCAGTTCTTCGAGCTATATGGCCGGCCCACTGCCACTTCAGCTTACTAATCCGTTGGGCTATGTCGGTTACTCTGGTTCTACTGCGGATAACCTCATTTCTAAGTTTATCACGCAGAGAAACTCCGAGCATAGCCCTCTCCATAGCTCGCTGAGCGACCTTGAGCTTCCTCATACGGCCAGCAGTGAAGGACCACGTCTCAGTTCCGCAAGTCATCACTGGCAACACGCACAGGTTGTACAATTTCGTTTTAAGGTTTTGAGGTATGTCTGACGAGAAGATGTGTCATAGCTTCCCGAACGCTGCCCAGCCGAGTTGAATCCGTCGATTGACCTCTCGGTCGAAGTTGGACTTACCTAGTCGGATTATTTGTCCCAGGTAAACATACTCGTCAACAACTTCGAGCTTAGTGCTCCCAATAACTACCGGCATAGGTGTGACATGGACATTAAACATAATCTTTGTTTTGTCCATGTTCATCTTAAGACCTATCCGTTGGGAGACACTATTGAGGTCATTGAGCATAGTGCTTAGGTCCTCCAGCGATTCTGCCATAAGGACTATATCGTCGGCAAATCGAAGGTGAGTGATGTACTCGCCATTGATGTTAATACTGTATACTTTCCAGTCCAGAAGCTTGAAAACGTCTTCCAATGCAGCGGTGAAGAGTTTCGGGGATATAACATCACCCTGTCTTACACCTCTCTGCAATTGGATAGGTTTTGTACTCTGGTTCTGTACTCGGATACCCATCGTAGCTCCACTGTACAAACACTTCAGCACTTCGATATACCGGCAGTCAACTTGGCACCGCTGAAGGGACTGCAGCACCGCCCAAATTTCGACGGAATCAAAGGCTTTCTCATAGTCCACATACGCCAGACATAGTGGCAAATTATACTCTTCGGACTTCTGTACAATTTGCCGAAGGGTATGTGTGTGGTCTATGGTGTTAAAGCCCTTTCGGAAACCAGCTTGTTCGGGAGGCTGGAAGTCGTAAAATCTGCGCGCGAGACGATTCGTAATGACTCTCGAAAACAGCACGTAGACGCGGCTCAGAAGGGAAATCGGTCTGTAGTTCTTCAAGAGAGCGTTGTCACCTTTCTTGAAGAACAAGACCACCGCACTTCTGCTCCACGCCTCCGGTGTAATGCCACCATGGAGGACGGAATTAAGGAGCTTCTGAAGGACTTCAAGTACCGCTCTTCCACCCGCTTTCAGAAGCTCCGCTATAATTCCATCCTCGCCTGGGGCCTTGCCGTTTTTAAGGTGCTGGAGAGCCATTCTAATCTCGTTTAGACTGACGTCCGGGATATCTTCGGAATAGTGTCGGATAAGACTCGCTCTTGGATCGTTACTCACACTTGCGTGTGGCTCCAACGATGATGTGTACAGCTGCCCATAGAACCTCTCAATCTCACTCAAAATCTCAGGTGCCCCGGAAACGATGCTGCCACATTTGGTCTTCAGCTTTGACAGTTGGCTCTTTCTGGCAGACAGATCTCTGGCAAAGACTTTGGAGCCTTGGTTCCGCTCGATCGCTTCTTCAATACGAGCTGTATTGAAGTTGCGTAAGTCACGCCGCATGCATTTGGAGATCTGTCTGTTCAGTTGCCTGTATGCTATCAAATCTGTTGAAGAATGTAGCCTCATCTCCCGTCTAACAGCCATGAGATTAAGAGTGTGATCGGAGAGTTTTTGTGTTCTTCTGCGGCGGGTCTTGCAGAACTTAGCTCCGACCGCATGGACAGTTTCCACGAGCTTGTCATTCATATCGTCCACTTCATTGCAGTCTTCTAGGCACTGAAAACGGTTTTGTAACTCGAGCTGAAAGGTTTCGGGACTTTGGATTAGAGCACGAGGTGGACGGAGCGTTGACTTCATCAGACGAGACCTCTCTAACTTAACATTTAGGTTCAGTGTGCCTCTAATCATTCAGTGATCGCTGCCGGTTTTTACCCTCGCGATCACTGAGACATCACTGAACAGTTGTCGTCTGGTCGTCATAATGAAGTCAATCTCATTTTTTGTCGAACCGTCGGGGCTCGACCAGGTCCACTTCCTGTGAGGCCGCTTCTTAAAGAAAGAGTTCATCATAAAGAGTCCCTCTTTCTCCATGAAGTCAACCAGCTGCTGGCCCCTTGGGTTCCGTTGCCCTTTTCCAAATTTCCCTACTTTCAGCTCACCGTTATCTCTTGTTCCTAGTTTTGCATTGAAGTCTCCCATTAATACCGTATATTGGGTTTTGGGGGAATGCATGGCTCTAGAGATATCCTCATACATTTCCTCCACCTCCTCATCGGGGTGTGCCGAGGTTGGTGCGTAAACCTGTATGACCTTCAACGAATACCGTTTGGTGATTCTGAGTATAAGGTACGCAACCCTCGTCGACACACTCTCGATCTTTACAACCGTTAACCGTGTAGTGGCGGTCAAAAATATCCACTACCCCATATCCTCCCGTGGTTGTCGTAAAAGGCGACAAAGGGAAACAGGCGGGAGATGGGCAGCAGCATCTTCCTGATAATAGCCAAAGTTACAATAAAAAAACTGCGGTTGCCAACCCGCTCGCGAAGCGTGGCAACTATGGCAAATACCCCCCAATGACGAGAGTAACAAAGAGATGGCCCCCAGTCCCCGGCGGCCCCGCTATTCCTGGCTACGGTGGCGACCATGGTAACGGCGGGGCAGGGGGTGCTAAGAATCTTCGGTGGAGGTTCGGTTGCCACCTACGACGACTCGACCTGGCAACGTACAACGCACGCACCCTGAGGACTGATGAGAAGATTATGGAGCTGGAAGAAGAGATAAACAAGTTACGCTGGCATATTTTAGGATTATTCGAAGTCCGAAGAGAGGAGGAGGACACGGTAATCCTCGATTCCGGCAACTTGCTCTATCACCGGGAGGGCGACCATCTGTCCCAAGGAGGTGTCGGATTTATCGTCCACAAGTCTCTCGTTAACAACGTTGTAAATCAACCAATATTTACATATTAATATGAAAGTGAAAAGGTGAGTCAGAATTGTGCTAAAAGTAAGTGCGTAGTAATTGCCTACCCCACTGGAAAATTTTAATAAAATAAATTATTTTTAATCTTCTTTGCATGGAACGAATCAAAAATAAAAGAACAGAAATTGTTATGCCGAAATGTTGCTCCGAAATTTCTCGGTGTAAACAATACAAGTCATTCAAAAGATTGCTTCGTTTATTCCAATTCGTTTGCAATCTTGTATGTCTGTAGTTTGAGTATTTGAACTCCATTCGTTCAAATGAAGTTACGAATGTGCTTACATCGCTTACATATTTTCAGCTATCCTAGATAATATAAACAAGAGCAATACGACAACTTCCTATTGCTCTTGTTTAAATTATCAACGATAGTTTTCATTGTAAGAATTTTGTTTGGAATAAACTAAAATGAATTGTTAAATATTTAATTCAGTTTACTCATTTAGTTCATGAGTAAACTGAACTAAATATTTAACTATTCATTTTAGTTTATTCCAAACGAAATTTTTAACTTCTGGCTGTAGCACGAATGGGTTGGCTCGACTGAGGAAGGGCAAAGCTCGCACAGAATATTAGCATAGAATATTAGCTGAATGCTGAGTTTCGTAAGGTGAGTGTAGAGATGCGGAGACCCTTATTACTGGAAACGAGGCATTCATCTCAATTGGACCGTAGACTGACTAACCTGTATCTGAAAATAAAAGTTAAAAAGAAAAAAAAACAGACGGACAGACAATAAAATCGTCCTATAAGAGTTCCGTTTTTTTATTCTAAAAACTAAAGATAATAATATTATTATAGTCAATAAAATAATTTTATCACCTACGGTGAATAGCACTAAAATGCGGCTATTGACAAGCTCACATGCTAAAATCATGGCAGATTTAGTAGGTATCTATTGTAACAAATATCTGCTCATTGGCTTCATACATACTTAATTGAATTCGAAAGACATTACTATGTTTTTAAGATTTATTTACGATAGACTAGGTTCCAAAAGAATTGTGTCAATAGTATGATCATTATTTATTTATCTGTACAATAATTCGTTTAATGAAATATTTTAAAATGGATTTCACACTAAAACATTTCACATATAAAATTCTAGAATTATAAATGTTTATTCCCCTTATATTGTTAACATTTTTATACAAATAAATCCAATCGAATAGGCTATTCAGAGCCAAAATACAAAGCAACCTTTTTCAACCAGAAAACTATTAACTTGCCAAAATAACTCCTTGCAAATGTTCTTGTTCAATGTCTCGTTAGAATTGCAACATCTGGGGCCAATCTGCACCTACTTCTACCGCAGCAAAATAGATTGTTTAAATAAATTCTCCATTTAATTGGAAAAATTAAAGTAGACAGTAATAGTGTTTGTATTTGTCTGCTAAATAATATATTAACATAGCTTAAAACGATAAACTGAGGAACATATTATTTTATATTTTATTTGATTACTTTGTTTTACGATTAATAATATAAAAATGCATTCCTTAACAATCGCTCAAAGCCTTGTAACCTTTTGAGACAATTTGATATAAAACTTACTGTAGTTTAATTGTCCCGTCAATTCAAATTAATCTATATATATATATATATATATATATATATATATATATATATATATATATATATATATATATATATAGAAGTGGTTGAGTTAGAAGTGGTTCACGACAGTAGTCGAATGGGGGATTCGAACCCACGCCTTTTTGAGTTCGCGATCCGCGCCCTGCCATTAGGTTACTGACGCATCAATCAATTTGATTTTTAATCGAAGATAGACGTAGATTTTATGAGCCACACAACATCAGGTGGACTGTGTAGTCGTTGGTCACCGTTATTCTATAAAAAAAGTTTTTAAACACACTTTTATTTAAAAGCGTTACAACGAAATATTATAATTACATGGGTCTCTGATTTACATTGTATTTTAATTTTTTTTTATAGGATGAGGGTGACAAACGAGCACACAGTCCACCTGATGGTAAGTGGTTGCTGCGACCCATAGACATCTACATCTATCCTCGTTTGCGAATCAAAATGCAGATGCGTTGTCACCCGTGAGGACTAAGATGGAATGCCTCATTTCCAGTAAAAAAGGGCCTCCGGCCACCTGCACTCACCAAGCGAAACGCAGAGGTAAACCTCTACTTCACGATGGTATTCTGTGAGGTCGTGGTACCACCCCGGTTCGAGCCGGCCCATTCGTGCGACAGCAAAAGCTGCCGCGTGGCTCTACCACTGTTACTGTTACAAATGTTACATAATAATATATACAAGAAATGATTATACTATTAAAAAGCACACGACTTTGCTTTGGTTTCCCTCGGCGACCTCTTATAAGATCTACAGGACGAGTAAGAGTGATAAATTATTCTTACGTTGTTTCCAAGCGGCAAAAGTTTGGCTAATTGGACCCATATTCGATGACCTTGATATTTGTGTTAGAATTAAGAAAACAAAGTATAAATTGTTTTATTTATAGGTTGGAATAAATGCCTTGAAATGTACCAATTTTGCCCTTTTTGATTAATTTATTTTTACCTAATAAAGTTTTGAAACGATTTTAGTAACTTAATAAATAGACATTTCGATGACTGAAAATCAGGGTGACTTATTATAATATATCACAGTAATAAAATCATTATAATATCATTATGTGGTCAACAACAGTAAAATACACTCGTACAATAAAAGAAGAAAGCTTCGATATATCTTCTCCGATCAGCGAAACTTCTTTTCTACCGACTTCAAAAAGGAGACGGTACTCAATTCGACTGTATGTTTTTCTAATGTGTGTTACCTCATAACTTTTTACTGGGTATACCAATTTCAATGATTATTTTTTTATTTGAAAGCTGATGCTTCACACGTAGTTCCAAATGTATTTGATTAAGTTCTGACCAATAGTTTTTGAGTTATTATTGATAATTATATTGAAGTCGGTTGTACATAATTTTTAATTTTAAATTATTTAAAATATGTTACCACTACGTCTGAGGACGTTAAACAAATATCATTTAGATTTCTCATTTGCAAAATAAAAATTTTCACTTCATTACCTGTGCTATGTAAAGCTTTTGAAGTTAACATATCCAAAATGGCAGTCTCAAACTTAGAATTCCATTTCAGATTGAAGTCGAAAAAGTTATGTGAATAAGAAATACTCGTATTCCCTCTTGTAGAAGTAGAATTAAATGTTGCATTTATTGTACTTGATCGACCAGATACAGAACGACAATAATTATGATGATGTTTTTTGCCATTAAAATACTACCAGTTCTTGTAGTAAATTTCTTAATCTAACCATTCGTATAGTAACCAAAGTACACTTTCAAGTGGTCAAAGTTCAAATGTGTACGCAAGCACAGGTGCATTCTCTCTTCCTTCACTCTCATAGTCGGATGAGACGGCAATCTAACACGACCGTAAATAGATCAAACGTAGGACCAACGGCTTTACGTGCTTTACGTGCTTTCCTTTACGTGGGGATTCGAACACAGAACCACAACATGATGCGGTCGTGCTTATAATAACTAGAACATCGAGACAGTCGAAGCGTATTAGCTTCGCATAGTCCTGTAATTTGACAACAGCAAGTTTCAAAAACTAAATTTATTCAAAGTGACGAAAACAAGTAGAGACGTTAAAATTCTATAATATTGGAACGATAACAGAGTAATGGTAGAACTCCACCGCAATGGGCACCTTCATGGACCATGACGAAATATCTCTCGGCCTGTATTCATTTAAGATTTTCAAACCAACAAACTGAAATACAACAGTGTATTCGATGCTGTTTCTCAATATAAATAGGTAGGTGGGAGTGCGTGATCAACCCAGACGGGGTTCTAGGCCGAAAAAAAGCCTTACAAGCTTGTTAAAAAAATGAATGCATTTTTTGCGTGACGAGATTTTCTTTTATACAATGAAAATTGTTAGAGATCGGGAGTAATTTTTATTTAATTTTTCCTTTTTGTTACTTATAATAAAGCAATATTCTTCATCAGTCCTTCAGCCATTCAGCCAAGGACTTTGCTCTAGGACGTCGACTGCTTTATGACATCTATTAATAGTAAGGATCATTCATCACCATGCTTGGCAGGCGGACAGTACCAGACGCCTAACAGCTTTAACGCTGCTTCCCATTGCCGATCTGGATGCTTTACGTCTGAATAAGATGAAATGGTTATACCCTCATCTCTCAAAAGTCATAAAACCTTAATTCTTAGTTAAAGTTAAAAAGTAAAGTTACAGCCTATATATGTACCTACGTCCCACTACTGGGCACATGCCTTCTCTTATTTATGGTAAGTAAGCAAGGAAATGTCCACCGTGCTGTCCCAAGGTGTGTTGACGAACTTCACATGTCTTCGAAATATTTTTTCTTATTTCTCGGACATGCACGTTTCCCCACTATGTTTTCTTTACCGCTGACACATGGTAAATCAGCATTTAAAACTGCAATTTCCAATTTCACCCGGGCCGTCGAGGATCGAACCCAGGTTGCTCGTGTACTGTGAGATTTCAGTTCGGTCTTAGCCCTTGAGCTACCACGGCTCTCTAATTTTCAGTTAATTCATAATAATTGAATTTCTATAAAAAAATAAAATTTTGGGTTTTACTGTGTTTATAATTATTTAATACTATTATTTAAAAGAAATTAAGGTTGTATCTACATACAACCCTAATTTCTTTTTATTATTTACTACAAAAATCTTCATGCAGCATTTTATTCCGTTAAGCTATATTTACGGAGATAATTATTTTTCAAATGTTCTATACAAAATACATTACTGAATTTGACAGTCACTTTTTTGCATAATATTCCTTTTCATATTAATTCTGTAACAACCTTAATTTATTAAGCTTCATTTGTAAATTACTTTATCGCATGTATGTACGAATGTACACCGATATTTAGAGTTTCGCAAATACACACGTGTATTACCGACGCTAAAATAAACACCGCGCCCGTACACTTAACTGTAAGACATAATTTGAATATATTACTTACATACTACGAGTATGTGTATTGTTTCCCTGTTATTCTGTTAAACGAACATTTTCAGATTAATGGATTTTGATTAAAATTAAATCAATCTTATTCCTCAATATTCACAAAATTTTGTATATACATTCGATTTTGTTAATCTTGAAAGTGCATATCTTTACATAGTATTTAAAATAAATTGCTGTCCGTTAGTCTTACAAAAACACGAAAATGGCTAGAACGATTTTGATGAAATTTTTGTTTGTGTTTGAGCGGGTCCCTGGATGGTTTTAAATTCACTATTGGCCCCGGTAGGTGACGATAGTGTCGAGATGCAGAAATCACCCGTGCGAAGGCGGGAGTATAAATTAAAAATAAAATATTTACTTAAATTTATCCATTAAGGTAATAGCATTCCTTATGACATACTTACTTCCACCATCGCTATCAGTCTATATAAAGCATAGGCCTCCCTAAAAATACCTAATAAGTTGCGGATTGACAACTGCAGATTTTTTTTAATTATTAATTGTGTTATTTTCAGGAAGTTGATGTTGACTATCTTGTTTTATTTCGACAACCACAGGGTGATATGGGGTAGTGGATTTATTATGCCGCCACTACATGATATTTTACTTATGTATTTATTTTTAATAAAGTTTTCCCAGTGTTAAGATATTTTTAATTTTTGCTTCATCAAATCATTACAGTATCACCAGTCCACTTCTGAATATATGCCTGCCCATATTTTGCCCCATAATCTATAGTTTTCCACATTTGGCAGACAAGATAACAACCGCAGTTTCTTATGTTCTAGTTGTTATTAGAAAGAGGTTTCTGCCCATCTACTAGTTTGTCACCCTCTGTCGCTTCTTATGACACCTACGAAACGATATGAAGTGGGATTTATCTACACCGCCACAACACGGTCAAACTTCTAGGTTGAATATATCATTGGTATACATTAAGTTATTATATTTTTTTTTATTGGAGAGGGGGCAAACGAGCATGCGGCTCTCCTGATGGTAAGTGACCACCGCCGCTAATGAACAACTGCAATACCAGGGTAACCAGGGGAATTGCAGATGCGTTACCGGCCTTTTAAAACGGAGTAGGCTCTTTTATTTAAGGTCCGTAAGTCGTATCGGTCCGGAAAAATCGCTGATGGTAATCGATACTAAATATAATATCAAATAAAATCATATTATGTTATTAATCTTTAAATTAGTATGAATTCTACAGTTTAAGCAAGTTACGGGTTATACAGAATTGTTTATAATTTAATAAAATATGAATTTACAAACTGATTTATGTAATCTTTTTTTCTTAATCAAACCATTAAATTCCACTGCTGGACCGTCAAAGTGAGGATTTCCTGAATTAACCAAAACTGCTATTCAGATGGATAGGATTCATAATACAATATTATTACATTAACAAGTACCTCATCATCACCATAATTTTACAGTCATTCACAAGTCAACTGCTGAACATAGGCCTCCCCCAAGGAATGCCACAAAGCACGGTACTGGGCCACCTGCATCCATCGACTTGCTGCACGTCTTACCGGGTCATCACTCCATCTAGTGGGAAGACGCCCTAGACTTTGTCCGCCGGTACGAGGCGGCCAGTCGAGAACGTTTTTGCCCATCAGTTGTCAGTTCGTCGAGGTATGTGGTTGGTACAATACCACTTCAGTTTACTAATCCGTTAGGCTATGTCGGTCACTTTGGTTCTACTGCGGATATCCTCATTTCTAAATTCATCACGCAGATAAACCCTGAGCACTGAACGACCTTGAGCATCCTTATATAGCCAGCAATGAAGGACCACCGTCTCAGTTCCTATATATCACCGGCAACACACAGTGGTTGTGCAGACTCCTTTTCAAGTTTTGAGGTATACCTTAATGAGAAGATGTGTCATAATGTCCCGAACGCTGCCCAGTCGGGTTGAATTCGTCAATTGACCGAAAGGTCGAAGTTGAACTAACCTAGTCAGACTATTTGTCCCAGGTATACATACTCGTCAACAACTTCGAGCTTAGTGCTCCCAACAACTACCGGCATAGGTGCGACATGTCCATGTTATACATGATCTTTGTTTTGTCCATATTCATCTTAAGACCTATCCGTTGGGAGGCACTATTGAGGTCATTGAACATTGTGCTTAAGCCCTCCAGTCCAGTAGCTTGAAAACGTCTTTCAACGCAGCGGTGAAGAATTTCGGAGATATAACGTCACCCTGTCTTACCTTTCTGCAGTTGGATAGGTTTCGTACTCTAGTTCTGTACTCGGATAGCCATCGTAGCCCTATTGTACAAACAATTCGGCACTTCGATATACCGACAGTCAACTTGGTACCGTTGAAGGGAATGTAGCACCGACCAAATTTCGACTGAATCAAATACTTTCTCTTAGTTCACATACGCCAGACATAGTGGAAAATTATACTACACGAACTTCTGTACAATATGCAGAAGGGTACCCATGTCTTCTGTGGTGCTAAATCCGTTTCGGAAACCGGCTTGTTCGGGAGGGTGGAAGTCATCCAGTCTGCATGCGAGATGATTCGTAATGACTCTCGAAAAGAGCACGTAGACGCCGCTCAAAAGAACAATCAGTCTGTAGTTCTTCAAGAAAGCGTTCTCGCCTTTCTTGGAGAACAAGACCACCGCACTTCTGCTCCACGTCTCCGGTGTAACGCCACCATGAAGGAGGAATTAAAGAGCATCTGAAGGACTTTAAGTGCCGGTTTTTCGCCGGCTTTCAGAAGCTCCACTTTAATTCTATTTTCTCCTGTGGCCATGCCGTTTTTAGGGTGCTGGAGCTAATCTCGCTCAGACTGACGTCCGGAATATCATCGGACTAGTGTTGGATTAGACTTGCTCTTGGATCGCTACTCACACTTAAGTAATTAATTAATTTGTAGAAAACAAGCGGTATTATCATCGACAGAGCACCTTCTACGAGCTCGAATGATAATAAATCTGTAATGCTTTTAGACAGACAGTTCACTTCCGGGTAAGTAAAGTAAAAAGTTTATGGAAAAGACGGTATGAATATCAATGCTTTATTATGTTTCAAGTAATCAAAGAAATTGTAGTTTGCGTTTTTAACCCAGCAATGTAAAAGCAAATATACTCGTGTAATACATACGATTAAAAACGTCAACCATAAAATATAATATTAAAACGAAGTTAAAAAACGAACGCTTGTTCATCGCTTCAAAATTGAAGCAACATTTAAAAGCTACTTTTCTTTTTAAACAAAGGCCTCACGTTACACTTACCTCGCATTTTTTACCGTTTCTTTAAAAAATAACAAAGGAACGCAAGATTTCATTTGTAAGGCTTTAGGCAGAATGTTAAGTTTTTTATTTTAATTTTTTTTAGAAAAATGTCGTTTTATTTAATAACTGCAAAAATTCATTAATCACATGTCATTTCCAGTTACTATTTTTCAAATTATTACTTTGTTCCTAATTTGGATTAAATTCATCACCATTACCTTGCAAATTTGTACTACAGAACAAACTTTTTTTCTAAAAAGAGACAAGTAGTGGTGTAATTACATTATAAGTAAATCTTTGCTAGTAATTATTACATATATATACTAAATCTATAAAACAAAGCCGCTTATTAGCCTCTCTCTATGTATTCTCCTAAAACCATAAAAATACTCGAGAAGTATTAACCACCATTTAAATAATTTGTTGAGGTTAGTTATGATTTCGTTTTAGAAAATACTTATTGCATACCTTAAGCGAAAGCGCAAGGTATGTTCTACTATCGCCTAAAAATTAAGATTCCAACGTTTTATCAAATAAAATCGTATCTAGCAATCATATTATTCACATAAATGATATAAAAATCACATTGTTAGAAAGATAAACGATTGTTGAACTTATTAATATTTTTTTTAAATCGATTAATAGCAATTTTTAAATAAAAAAAGGGTTTTAGTGGCTTATGGTGTGGATTTATCATGTCCCCGTGGCTTGTAAACACGATAACTTTTAAAATATCAATTGTTTAACTCAATCTATTTTTTAATCTCTTCATCTATCATGTGGGAAGCCACTGAATGTAAATGGCAGTGTAATTTTGTTTTGTTTAGCTATCATTAATTTTTTCGGCTCCGAAATGGCGAAATTTTCGTTGATTTGGTAGCCTCGTATATTAATTATTTCTGTTAATGGGAAGCTCGAGCTACAGCCACAGAGTAGTTTAGGTTTAGTTCGGCTTCAGTCGCCGTCGTGAGTGGACATTGTTTCGGTTGTTTGCAGCGGCTCAAAAAGATCGCTGTACAAATACACAATATTCGAATAACCAAATTTCTTAAATACTTGATTATAATAATAATAAGAGATTTTTTTATTACAATATTATAAAAGCACAGAATAAATAATAGTAGGTACATACTAAAAGTAAGTAGTATAATTTTTTTGTCATGGGTGACATTTTCATGGTTTTCGAGGGTGTTGAAACCGATAGGGTTATCTAAATGTAAATCCAAGATGGCGGTTGCTATAGATATCATTTTTTTCATCTTGGGTGTCATTTTCATAGTTTTCGAGGGTGTTGAAGCCGATAGTGCCGTCGAAATGTAAATCCAAGATGGCGGCTGCAATAGGTATCCATTTTTTTCATCATGGGTGTCATTTTCACGGTTTTCGAGGGTGTCGAAGCCGATAGTGCTGTCGAAATGTATTTAAACTGCTTTAAAAATTCCGTATAATCATGTTATACGTAATTCTTTTAATGCGCTTAAAGTATGCCCAATTGGATTTACCAATTTTTGTTATTATTACCGTCGTCATCACTCATCTCAAGTCCACTTCGGGTCCCAAGGATTGACACAAAGCATACCACAGGATGTACAGCATGCATGCAGTCACCTGCATCCATCGACTTCACACATCTCTTACCAGGTTATCATTCTATCTAGTAGGTAGGTAGTTCTCTGTCGGTTGTCATTTCTTCAAGCTATATTACCGGCCTATGTGATGTATGCAACAGTTAAAATATCAAATGTAAATTTTATCAATGTAATGTAACTAATTTAAGTGTATCATGAGTACAAAGTCGCGCTTGGAACGTGTTAGAATGATACCATGAAGTGGTGATGTAAGAATATCCACTACCCAATATCGTACCGTGGATGTCGTAAGGCGTGACACAGGAAAATTAAAACAGAAGATGGACAGCAGCATCTTTCTGATACCTGGTAGAGCCGTGCTGCAGCTATATTAGTAGTATAGTTGTACCACGAATAGGTCGGCTCGACTGGGTAAGGACCACGCTCTCACAGAATACCAGCGTAAAATAGCAGCTTAACGCTGCTGTGTTACGTATGGTGAGTGTAGAGAACTGGAGACCCTTTTTACTGAAAAAGAGGCATTCCATCTTAGTCCTCACAGGTGACAACGCATCTGCATTTTGATTCGCAAACGAGGATAGATGTAGATGTCTATGGGCCACAGCAACCATTTACCATCAGGTGGACTGTGTGCTCGTTTGTCACTCTATCCTATAAAAAAAACCTTTCTGATAACAATCTAAGTTATGCGGTTATATCTGCGGTTTCCAACCCACCTGCCAAGCGTAGCATCTACTCAGAATCCTTCTTATGAGGATATCATATGAGGAAGGGCTTTGTTCATTAGTGGACTTTTATAGGCTGTAATGAATAGATGAACGGTTAAAGAAGGATTCTTCCATTTCTGAATTTTATTTCTTTCAAATAAAGTTGTTTTTAAAATTTAAATAAATTTGATATAAAAGGTCAAATATGCCGTTTAAATAGATGCTATGCTTTTTTAAGTTCATAAAAATAATAACAGTGACAGTTGAAAAAAATACATTTATTTATATTATTAATAAATTAATATATATTAGATCTATGTGTCTAACATATTATGTTATACACATAGATCTTATAAATAATAAAATAATCAGGATATTATCCTGATTATTCTATTATTTAGAATTCTGATTAGTTCATGTTTTAAAATGTCATCTTATTAAAACGAAGGCAGATTAGGAATCCTACTAGTTGTTATCGTTTAAAAAATCAGTTTGGTAGAAGAAAATTTCTTTTGCTAGAACTTATTGTAAATAAGTGATAAATATAAAATAAATTGCTAAAATATTGTTTAATTTAATAAAATATCATTCCTGACATCATATTTAAAATATTGTTTAACGGGATATCATTACAGCGGAATCTGATGCTATTAAAATCTCAACCGGAATTGATTGAGTTCTTAAACACAAATGGCTTACAAATTCATCGATTTTGTAAAGAATAAGGATGACAAGCGAGTTCACCCGATGTTAAGTGGATTAAATTATAAACATTTATCTTCAAATAAAAATCAAAATGCAGATGCAATGTCACACCGGAGGACGTCTCTTTTCCAGTAAAAAGGGAATATAATTCTCTACACTCACTAAACGAAGCATAACAGCATTAAGATGCTATTTTACGCTGGATTCTCTGAGAGCGCGGTCTTGACTTGGCCGAGCCGACTGGACCATTTGTGCTGCAACCACAATATATTTCCACCATGGCTCTGCCACGTAAAAATATTTCCATAAAAATATTTTTAGTTAAACAATCTAAAGCGTCTTCAAATATATCGTCACTGGAAAGCCAATACTACTTAAGCGCCATTTTCATCAAAATTAGTTATATATATCATTGGATTGGATTTTTTTTCTGCATCGATTGGTCTATATTTCGTGATGATCTGAGCACTTTTTTGGCGCTTAAGCACTGCAAAAGTATGGTATTTATCATAATTTTGCATGTCCTGACAAATACTTACGTAATACAAATTATGGTTAAGTTTTAGTCGTTGTCAGTTTAGTATTTTTCTTTACTGACAACAGACATTTCAATTTTGTTCAGAAACTCAAAGTACTGTAGTTTGAGTCGTTGATATAACTTTAGTATTTTTTGCATTATGTAGAAATTGATAAGCATGGCGCGTTAGTATATTTTGTTTTCGCAGTTTTCTTAGAGGGAACGGTTTTAGTAAGTTCGCTTTACATATCTTAGTATTTGAGTGTCTATTTAGAATGATTTACATTCAATGAAATCGAATAATTATTTTATTAAGTATGGATTATTTTACTCCAAAAAACATTAATAGTTCGTTTAGCATTTAGATTTGTGAAAAACGTTAAAAAAAATCAGTTAAGTCTTTTGAAATTATATTTTGTTGTGATTATGATTTGTTAATTACGTACAATTTATATTTTGATTTACAAAAAGTTTTAAATACGCCATATGGCCAAAGTATGTTATTATACTACAGTCGCAAATTAGCTGTATATAATCTTACTTTTTATGAGTCCAGAACTAGAGCAGTCTATTGTTATACTTGGACTGAGACAGAAGGCAAACTTGCAGCTAACGAAGTGTGCACCATCTAAGAAAAATATATCAAGATGGAGACGATCGCAAGTCAGTCAGACATCTTTTGTTTTATAGCGATGCGTGTCCCGGACAAAATAAAAATAGAATTTTTCTTGCATGCATTCATACTCATCTGCAAAATTACAAGAACATTGCGAGAATTCAAATGAATCATCTATATTTGTGTAAACTTTGTACATCAAAGATATTTTTTTATAGGATAGGGTAACAAATGAGCACACAGTCCACCTGATGGAAAGTGGTTGCTGTGACCCATAGACATCTACATTTACCCTCAATGAAGAATCAAAATGCAGATGCGTCGTCACCCGTGAGGACTAAGATGGAATGCCTCTTTTCCAATAAAATGGGTCTCCGGTTCTCTACACTCACCATACAAAACACAGCAGTATCAAGCTGCCATTTCACGCTGGTATTCTGTGAGAGCGCGGTCCTTCCCCGGTCGAGCCGACCCATTCGTGCTACAACTAAACTACTAATATAGCTTCAGCTAGGCTCTACCACGTATTAATATAATAATTCTTGAAATGTATGACTATACTACTATATATATGAAAATTTTCCATGTGCCGTTAATGTTCAGGACACCATTCAAAATACGGATGTAGAAGACATTATCTAATTATAAAATTTAAAAATTATTGATTTCTTACATTTACACGAACACTACACATTTAAATAAAACTAATTTTATGGATTTTATCGCGTATATTTACTTATCTTATATTCCCAACATTTCGAGCACTTTACATCACCTATGGTCACGGGGAGACTGAGGTGTATGACGCCAAATGTCACAGTTAGCCACGGCTACCTCCAGATTAAAAATTATTAATTTTTGTTCCGATCTACGCAGTATGAACTTATAGTATCTTGAAGTCTTGCAGTTGTATGCTTGGGTTGGGATTTAATTTTATTAATTATGGGATCCCAAGCAGATGGAAGCACCCAGCCGTCTTCTCTATTGAAATTAGGATGTTTTTTGATTTCAATAGCCTCGGAATCATCCTTGGAAGGAATCGGTGTTCTTTAGTGAGGATTTGTGGTCCATCAAATCTAATGTAGCGACAGGGGCGATTCTGTACGTGTTCACAGACTGCAGACTTTTCGGAGTGTACAAATAACACACTTAAATAAACTAGTGACCTCATAAAGTAACACTCTGAAAAATTAAATCTAGACGTGAAATCGATAATACCTACGTATGATAAACCAACTTCGTATGATAAACCAACTTCGTTCGTTTATCATACGGGTTACCAAAATACACAAGCCCAATGCTCCACTACGTCCCATAGTGAGCCAAATCGATTCACCAACTTACAGATTGGCTCAGCACTTAACGATACTCTCACCGCTCAAGGGATAAACAAGAGCACACACAAAGGATTCTTAACATTTTGTCAGCGAGATTAAAGACCTACATCTGGCAGACAGTAAAACTATGGTCAGTTTTGATGTGCAGTCTCTGTTCACATGCTTACCTGTTGAAGACTGCATCTCGATTGTTACTAGAAGGCTGGAGGCAAACAACATGCCCGTAGAATAAGCAGTATTACTCAGACACTGCCTTACATCTGGCTACCTATTCTGGAAGGAAGAGTTCTACAAGCAAGTAGATGGCATGGTGATGGGCTCACCTGTATCTCCTATTGTCGCCGATATATTCATGGAAGACTTTGAGGAGATAGCCCTGCTTACTTTTCCCGTAAACCCAAGATTCTACAAGCGGTACCTAGAAGACACTTTCATAATTCTACCTTTAGATAAAGTAACTGCATTTTAGGCCATCTTAACTCCATAAATTCTAAAATTCAGTTCACAATGGAATTAAAGGCCAACAGTTCTTTAGCTTTTCTAGATGCGCTAGTAATTTGGAACATTTAAAATTGAGCCACACTGTGTATAGAAAATAGACCCATACAGATAGATATTTAAACGGTGATTCTCATCACCATCGTTCACATTTAGCTACCGTGGGTAAATCACACCTGGCTGCCGAGCTCCAACACGTCAAGCAAGTTTTGCACGACAATATGCATCGGGTCCTGCACCTACGTCATAGTGAACGAGTGAAGCCGGCCAAAGTCGAGCGAGTGCCTGCTGTACTGCCATATGTCGGAGATGTCACTAACAAGATTGCCTATATCTTGAAGCGTGCTTCCATTAAAACATACTTCAAGCCGCCAAAGAAGATTAGTCAGTTTTTCCATCAGTCAAGGGTAACGTCGCTCTGTAAGATGCAGGAGTGTACAAGCTTGATTGTAAATGCGGTATTTTTTATATAGGACCAACCAAAAGATCTATAAAAACCCGTGTTAAAGAACACATAGCTGATGTGAAGAATCGAAACTCCGGGAAGTCTGCAGTCTGTGAACACGTATAGGATCGCCCCCGTCACTACATTAGATTTCAAAATCTATTATGCATATCAATTTATTCTCTTCTAAATTGTGCCAAATAATAGGTTACTTAATACATAATTATTATTGTAGATTAATAATAAAGTGATTTTGCGTGACTTTTCACACAGGTTTGCTACAAGTTACCGAGTTTTAAAACTGTCAAAAAACTATTCTGTATTTTTTTAAATTATTTTTCATTAAAAGTGATTAACTAAGTTAATATTTTGATTTTTTCTTTCTTCAACCAATACAGTAAAAATATTCAATTAACTCGAATTAGGAATTATTGTATTCTTGTTTATTTTGTTTGCTGCTAGTACAATTATTGTTAGCACAAGTACTGTCTATGTCCGTTAAGAAAAAAACATTTAAAATTAAATCATGTGTCGTTTACATAAGTCTTTTTGGCATAACAATGGTACCAATTTTTAATACTATACATCGCTTTTCCGTACGGTCTTGTGACATGTTATAATGTTTAAGTACTATTATCCTGAGACCGTTATCAACCCGTAATGCGTGTTAGTACTTTTTCCTTTCATACATTGGTAAGGACGTTAGTTGTTAGTATTTAAAAAAAAATATTATGGGGATAAGTAGTTTCTCCCTACGAAGGGTACAGAGAAAATGTACGAAAGTAACAGCTATCTTCTGAAATACAAGAAATATGCAGAATATCTCGATTCCAGTACATAGATAATAGAATCAAGGTTATTGTTTGCTTTTATTGTATTTCGATATCTAAATTAGAAAAAAAAAGTTAAGAATGGTATTGTAAAAAAAAAGTAGCTCTACTGTAAAATGCCCTTTTGGCGTTTAAGTAGTATTGGCTTTCCAGTGACGATATCGTTATTATTGTTTCCCGCAACGTTCAAATAAAAAATAAATGGTGTATATTTGTGATGGTAATAAAAACTGTTTTTTAGACCTAATGTAGATTTACTCCTAAGCAAAAATATATAGTTATTGTTCCACAATGAAGCTATGAGTAAATAATAACATAATTTGAAATAAAAAAAAGAATTGTTTTTCGCTTTAAAATCTTATAATTGTACAGTCTGTACGGATATGGAATGGGGTTAGAAATGGCCGCTTTACCAGCCCTTATCGTCAACATGAAACACGCCGCCTAATAACGGTATATCTTTATAAAGTTTTATTATGCAATTAATTTGAAATTTTTTATCAATTGGAAATATTTAAAAATAATGGTATACGCAAGTAGTTAAGTTAGCAATATTAATTTTAAGATAACATTTAGAGCTAGCGACCCGCTCTGCCGTCGCCTTAGTGGGATATATTAATAAGACGTTATTTAGACTTAAGATTCATTAAATTCCAATTACTTTATATTATTTAGAGATTTTTTTCACCGCCACTACATGGTAAGGAAAATCAACAGCATTGTATAATAGGATTTTAACGTACTCTCTTCTTTTAGCATAATCTGAATCAACCTTTGAAGATCACAAGTTAGTCATTTTATTTGAAAATAATATAATCGTTATTGTGCGAGATTATGAAAAATAAATTATTAGAAGAATTGAAAAATTCCGTTCAAATTTTTCATGAAATATCTACACAAAATTAAAACAACTTTTTGAAAAGCTAATAAAAAGGGCATCAGTTAAAAAATGTTTTTACTATTCATAGCTATAAGTTCACCCATATACCCACACCAATATAATTAAGTTAAGATTTAAAATATATAAATAAACTTCAGAACCCTTTTACATAGATATAATTTCATATAATACTTATTTTTATCTACAATATTTAAAACTATAATAATAATAAAAAAAACTAAACCTAGAAACTTAAATATCATATAGTCCTACTCCCGCGGTATTTATCTTTTTACTTCACGCAAGTTAAATTTTTCATTATTCAGTATATGCGCAATGCCGAGTGTAACACATGCGTTTTCATTGCTTTGAAGAGTCTAGACTATTCGTGCTTAAAGCATTTACAGACCAAGCTTGGACTAGAATTGTTTAACAAATATTTATGGTTCATAATGTAATAATCCAAGAACAATCGAGTATAAATTTAAATCGATTAAAACAAAGTGTTAAGTGTCAAAATGATTCTGTAATTTATTATATTAAAAAGTCTCATAAATAGCGTCAGCAGCATAAAAATTTTGCGAGAAGATAATATTATGTATCTTTCCATTAACGTTTTATAGATTTACACTCAACTGAGAAAATGGTATGACCATATATTCAATTTAATATTTATTTTTTGTTTATTTAAAATTAAAATCCGTCGTTAAACACTACACGTTACGGGATGCTTAGAAATTCAACCATATATTATACAATACGCACTTTCTTAGTAACAAACAATGTACATTTAATAAATGAAAATAAAATTTTACTCGTATATAAGTTTTCAATATAAATGTTTCTATGTTCCTTTATTTTCGACACACTACAATAACATTTATCTCCCTTTTAATTATTACTGAAAGCTTTGGGATTATTTTACTCATTCAGTGAATTTTCAATGATGATGAGCTTAAAGCTTTACGGTTTCTTTGTCGGTTGTTTCTAAAAGACGCGAAACAACATACACTAAAATTCCTTTTGTATTGGAAACGTACAAGTATACGTACGTCACACAAACGTGGTGGTTACTTTTCATGAGAAAATAATAAAATATAAAATCTATTCTATTCTTTTATCTCCTTTTCTATTTAATATACAAAGACACGCCGATAATTCTCCTGGCCGCTCATAAATGTTTAAATTACAAATTTTTTATTTTTAAAACAGAAGATACTCATATATTTATTAGAATATGTTTGGCGGGAAGTCGCGTGTAATGCCGACTTGTTCCACGAGTTTTTTTTACCAACAGGGTGCAACTTTAGAATGAGATCAAATATTTGACAGATTTGTTAGCGGGAGAAGTTAATTTGCAAGAAAAATGTACAAATCAATTTTTTTTCTCTGAAATATTAGTAAGTAATATTATATACGAATTAGATTAAAGATTATAAAAAATCCTAACAATGTATATTCCTAAAAGTAGAAGAATAAAAAAGAATTTAATAATGTGTAAAAAATAATGAATACACTGAGACATTGTTTTGTTTAGACACATACACTAAAAACCTAAAAACTTGTAATGAAATCACAATTTTTCGATAATGTGATGATGACAGTGGGTGACTATCTGCGCAATAAATAAGTTCACCTTTATCCAAACTAGCGGCATCTGGTAAGCGTAAGATTATTAACCTTCATTTTTTGTCACAAGTTTTCGTTGCCGTCATTCATAGCAAAAATGGGATTAAAGCGAAAACATTTAAAAGCCATGATTTTTTAAATTTTGGAAAATACGTTCAAAAGGCCATCCGTGGCGGAAGCCTATGTTCATCAGTGATGTTTGATATGCTGTGATTATAATTATGACGATGATGATTATTAATACTAAGTGTTACTTCAACCGCGCGAAAAGGTTATAATATACACGGCCTGATTTACTATATGCTGATGTTGACTGCTGTTTAAGTAAAAATCTCTTAAGCATCGAGTTGTTGTATATAGGTACATGTATGTTGTTCCTCTTATTGATAAACCAAATAAAATATAAAAAAGTTACAAGCCCAGATCTTTTATCGAGTAAAACTAGCACTTACACAAAAATAGAATCCGATTGTAACGATCGTTTGTAACTACAAAATGGCCCAATTAAAAAACATTGCCCGATATTAAACTTTATGATTATAAGTTTTGACTTTCAAACAAAAAAGGAGTTAAAAACAAAAAAAATATATATTTTATTACAGGCTGGACCATAAAGACGTACGATTTTTGAATAAATATTACGTTGAAGCGTTTTGCCGTAGCGGGGCCCGGGAAGTGTGAATAAGTAGCTTGGTTCGCGGAAATTTAGTTACCATGGAGTGCAATAACATTGTAGTCTTTGATGGAGCGCTTCCTTGGTGCACACCGTGCGTTCTGTGTAAAATATTATTACAAAAATTACAATTCGTGCAGTTTTGTGCGACGTTTATACCATTCTCAGTACGGATTACACGACCTAAATCAGTGTCCCAGTGAAAGTTTGATTAAATCGTGGGTCAGAAAGTTCGAGTCTACTGGCTCAACTCTCCATCAAAAACCTTCGGGATGCCCAAGGTCAACAAGAACAGAAGAATCAATTAACGAAGTTAGAGCTGCAACGTAATCCTGGTCTATCAACTTGCAAGCGTTCAGCTGAGCTTGCTGTATCCAGAACAACTTTGCGACGCATTTTAACGAAAAATCTTAAGTTTCACTTATATAAGATTCAATTATTGCAGAATTTGAAACAAAATGACCTCAATCTACGCTGGGGCGTTTTAGGAGCTTCAACAATATTCTTATTTCCGATGAAGCCTATTTCCACTTAAATGGTCACGTCAATAAACACAATTGTCGTTACACTGGGCCGCAGTAAACCTGTGTTCCAAACATCAAAAGCCTGCATTCACCAAAAGTTATGGTTTGGGCAGTCATTTCTGCACGTGGAATCTTAGGTCCGTATTTCTTTGAAAATTAACGGGGGCAATCTGTGACAGTAAATTCGGATCGATACACAGCCATGTTACAAGATATTTTCTTTCCACAACTGCAAAATTTCGAAGGATACGTACGACATGGTTTCAACAAGACGGGGCCGCATGCCATACATCTGATGCCTCGATAGCAGTCGTAAACGAGAGGTTTAGAGGAAAACTCATATCGGGCCGAGGTGATATTGCGTGGCCGCCCAGAAGCCCGGAGTTGACACAACCAGACTTTTTTTTGTGGGGATACATGAAAAATACAGTTTACCACAATAATCCAACCACGATTTCCCAGTTGAAGACCAATATCGGAGAAGAAATGGCAGTTATTCCAAGAGCAATGTGCCAGCGAGTTTTCGATAATCTAAGGTCCAAATTGGAGGAGTCTTTGCAGCCCTATGGTGTAAACACTCCTCTATGCATGCCCATTCAAAATCAATATTTAGTTTTGTCTATAAGAATTATTCAGGTTCTGGTATCAGTGTAGGTATCAAATTCTTCTTTCAGAACTAAACTATATAAGTTTTTAGAGGAACTATCCAAAAGTGTCTATTGTAAGCTGTACATGTCGTTACAACATGGTGGTTACTGGGGGGGAGGGGATGAAATGTCTTGTTAGTAAGTGTCTCTGTTTCTTACTTTGTTGTAATAGGCTTAGCCAAGAATATGTCAACAGAAATGTAAATTGGCTATTAGTGCCTTTGTTAAATTACTATAAAATGAAATAACGAAACAGCTATATTTCCTCCCAGCGGCTCTTCTCCGCTTGCGCCCCCTTTTCCCTAAAGAGGGTCGCTTCCGATTCGGCAGAAGGGCCACAAAAGGCAATGCCGGTCTAACAGGTGGTGTTTAAAGGGTAGGCACTGAGGTTTTCGCAGTGAGTCCCACATAACCACGATAACCGGCTGTCGTGGTATGCTTAGAGCATTTACCTCCCACCTACCTTCCTCGCTTGCCGGAGGATAGCCCTTTCCATAGCATCTGGGCGCAAAACAAGCTATTTTTTTTTCTAGCTACAAAGAATCATTACATTCCATTAATATACGCTGTAATAAATGCCGTTTATTTTCATAAATATATTCCCGTCGCAACCTACCGATCCTATTTTTCTACTATGATAAATAGTAGCTTCTAATATAACAGATGTTGCATAATCCTTTAATATTTCTATGTATTTCTGTCTTTAAAAATTTGTTTTATTTTGCTTTTAGTTTATTTATTTTAATTATTCAGTAAACAATTGTTAAGATTATGCAGTAAGCTACGGAACCTAAAAATCATTTTTATTAAACTTGGAACTTTATTTAAATACACGTATCTTTATGCATATGCCACATAGCATCGCTTATAATATTTGTAATGTAGTATAGATATCGATTGATCCTTCAAAATCATGTATTATGATCAAATCATGCATTACAGTTTTTTACAAGGTTTTATTTAGTGATGTTTAGTAAGCTTTTATGTGTATGGTGAATCTGCAAATCTTTCAAGTTAATTTTGACCCACTTCCTGGTTTCAGATTGAGCTAAAATTGTGTATACATATGTGAATAGGATGACAATGCAATGATGATGATGATGATCTGATCATGGAACCGGTAGGTGGCAATGAGAACTCCGTAATAAAACGACGCAATCCTATCGAGTGCATGGGCTCGTAAGATTCGTCTTGACAAGTACTCTGGTTCTAGATGATATCCAAGGTCAGATGATGGATCCAGAATGTGGTACCCTAGAATGCAGCTATGGGAATTCTGTAATAAAACACCTACACCTACACCTATGTAACACGGTCATGCAGATTTAAGGTAAAGGTGCCTAATATGAGATAAATTCCTAAAATTAGTCCAGTCCAATATTTGAAAGTTAATTTACGTATCGTGAGCGAAAAACGGGCGACAAAATACACTACCACCTCGACTTTTGTCGGGAACAGATACGAATTTCTTTCGTTCTCAATTGCAAGGTACGTTAAATCATCGAAATAAGTAAGTATATATAGATTAAATATAGATTTTTGATATCTATTAAAGATTGAAATTTAATGTTATTTATTTATTAATTTAATTATGTTTATAACATATTATATTTTATAGAGAATTACCTATGCTTCAAACTGAATATCTCATATTAGGTCTATTATTATGTAACTTCATATTTATTGCAGATGCAGCCAATTTAAAGGAATATTTGGGATCACGCAACCTATTGACGTGCTGTTAATCCGGTGACACGAAGACAAATAGTATATTAAAAAGGGTCAAGTGGATAAGGTAACTATGGCAAGATAACCCCATGATAAAAGTTACAAAAAGACGGCCCCCAGTCGCCGGAGGCCCCGCTATTCCTGGCTACGGTGGCGACCATGGTAAGGGCGGGGCTGGGGGTGCTAAGAATCTCCGGTGGAGGTTCGGTTGCTACCTACAACGACTCGACCTGGCAATTTATATCGCACGCACCCTGAGAATTGACGAGACGATTTTGGAGCTGAAAGAAAAGATAGACAAGTTGCGCTGGAATATCAAAGGATTATGCGAGGTCCGAAGAAAGGGAGAGGACACGGTAATCCTCGAATCCGGCAACTTCTTCTATCACCGGGAGGGCGACCACCTGTCTCAAGGAAGTGTCGGATTTATCGTCCATAAGTCTCTCGTTAAAAACGTTGTAAAAATCGGGAGTGTTTCGACGAGGGTTGCGTACTTTATACTCAAAATCATCAAACGGTATTCGCTGAAGGCCATACAGGTTTACACACCAACCTCGGCACACCCCGATGAGGAGGTGGAAAAAATGTATGAAGATATCTCTAGAGCCATGCATTCCTCCAAAACCCACTATACGGTGTTAATGGGAGACTTCAACGCAAAACTAGGCACAAGAGAGAACGGTGAACTAAAAGTAGATAAATTCGGAATAGGGCAACTGAACCCAAGAGGCCAGCATCTGGCCGAATTTATGGAGAAATAGAGAATCTTTATGATGAATTCTTTCTTCCAAAAACGGCCCCACAGTAAGTGGACCTGGTCGAGCCCCGAAGGTTCGACAAAAAATGAGATTGACTTCATTATGACGACCAGACGACAACTGTTCAGTGATGTCTCAGTGATCGCGAGGGTGAAAACCGGCAGTGATCACCAAATGGTGAGAGGCATACTGAACCTTAACGTTAAGTTGGAGAGGTCACGTCTAATGAAGTCAACGCTCCGTCCTCCTCGTGCTCTAATCCAAAGTCCCGAAACCTTTCAACTCGAACTACGAAACCGTTTTCAGTGTCTAGAAGATTGCAATGCAGTGGACGATATGAATAATAAGCTCATGGAAACTGTCCATGCAGTCGGAGCTAAGTTTTGCAAGATCCTCAGCAGAAGAACACAAAAACTCTCCGATCACACTCTTAATCTCATGGCTGTAAGACGGGATATGAAGCTACAGTCTTCAGTAGATTTGACAGCATACAGGCAACTGAACAGACAGATCTCCGAATGCATGCGGTGGGACTTAGGCAACTTTAATACTGCTCGTATTAAAGAAGCGATTGAGCGGAACCAGGGCTCCAAAGTCTTTACTAGAGATCTGTCTGCCAAAAAGAGCCAACTGTCGAAGTTGAAGACCTAGTTTGGCAGCGTCATTTCCGGGACACCTGAGATTTTGAGTGAGATTGAGAGGTTCTAAGGGCACTTGTACACATCATCGTTGGAGCAACACGCAAGTGTGAGTAACGATCCAAGAGCGAGTCTTATCCGACACTATTCCGATGATATCCCTGCCGTCAGTCTGAGCGAGATTAGAACGACTCTCCAGCACCTTAAAAACGGCAAGGGCCCAGGCAAGGATGTAATTACAGCGGAGCTTCTGAAAGCGGGTGGAAAACCAGTACTTAAAGTCCTTCAGAAGCTCTTTAAAACCGTCCTCCATGGTGGCATTACACCGGAGGCGTGGAGCAGAAGTGCAGTGGTCTTGTTTTTCAAGAAAACTGACAACGCTCTCTTGAAGAACTGCAGACCAATTTCCTTTCTGAGCCGCGTCTACGTGCTGTTTTCGGGAGTCATTACGAATCGTATCGCGCGCAGACTTGACGACTTCCAGCCACCTGAACAAACCAGTTTCCGAAAATGATTTAGTACCAAAGACCACATACATATCCTTCGGCATATAATGCAGAAGTCCTAGGAGTACAATTTGCCACTATGTCTGGCGTATGTGGACTATGAGAAAGTCTTTGATAGCGTCGAAATTTGTTCGATGCTGCAGTCCCTTCAGCGATGCCAAGTTGACTGTCGGTATATCCAAGTGCTGAAGTGTTTGTACAGTAGAGCTACGATGGCTATCCGAATACAGAAACAGAGTACAAAACCTATCCAATTGCAGGGAGATGTAAGACATGGTGATGTTATATCCTCGAAACTCTTCATTGCTGCATTGGAAGACGTTTTCAAGCTTCTGGACTGGAAAGGATACGGTATTTACATCAATGGCGAGTACATCATTTACCTTCGATTTGTCGACAATATAGTCTTAATTCAGAATTGCTGGAGGACCTAAGCACTATACTTAATGACCTAATAGTATTTCCTAACGAATAGGTCTCAAGATGCACATGGACAAATCAATGATCATGTTTAATGTCCATGTCACACCTATGCTGGTAGTTTTAGGGAGCACTAAGCTTGAAGTTGTTGACGGGTATGTTTACCTGGGACAAATAGTCCGACTTGGTGAGTCTAACTTCGACCGAGAGGTCAATCGACGGATTCATCTCGGTTGGGCAGCGTTCGGGAAATTACGGCACATCTTCTTGTCAGGTATACCTCAAAACTTAAAAAAGAGACTGAACAACTAGTGCGTATTGCCAGTGATGACCTATGGAACTGATACGTGGTCCTTTACTGTTGGCCGGATGAGAAAGCTCAAGGTCGCTCAGCGAGCTATGGAGAGGGCTATGCTCGTAGTTTCTCTGCATGATAAACTTAGAAATGAAGATATCCGCAGTAGAACCAGAGTGATTGACATAGCACAATGGATTAGTAAGCTGAAATGGCAATGGGCCGGCCATATAGCTCGAAGAACCGACAACCGATGGGGAAAAAAGGTTCTCGAGTGGCGGCTTCGTATCAGCGGACGAAGTGTAGGGCGTCCTTCACTAGATGGAGTGACAACCTGGTAAGATATGCAGGAAGTCGATGGATGCAGTTGGCTCAGGACCGTGCTTTGTGGCATTCCTTGGGGGAGGCCTATGTTCAGCAGTAGACTTGTGAAGGGCTGTAATGATGATGATGATGAGGATTTCGTGTTTCAGTAGTTATATTGGAACGTTATGTCAGGAAAGAATGTTAAAAAATTACAATGATTCATTTATTTAACGCTCGTTTAGTTTTTAAAATGCTTCTTAGGATTGGATGATTTAACCCAGACGCCGTTTTCTTTTTAAATTGAACAATCTATGGTAAAAATAAACTTTTATCCACACAGACTTTTCCACGTTAATGAGACTTGAATAAAGGTAATCCGAACTTGCGCAACCTATGTGCCTGTTATGAAAATTATTCGTCGAAAAATATAGCACAATATTTAACGGATTTTGCTTCAGTAAGGTCTATAATAGATACCTGGTTACACGGTAATCCTTGATATGTTTTGATGAAAAAAACATAAGAGTTTCCAAACAGCAAAAAGCATGCATTTGTATGCATGCAGAAGCAGATACAAATGTATGATATTTGGAAAAGCTTACGAAAAATCAGCAACTAATTCAAACTGTTAATGGTCTCAGAAAAAAACGGTCAAGTTATTATTCTTAGTATAAATAAACGTTGATTGTTATTTTACGTATACTTAAAGTTAATAAAAGTATATTAATTAATATTATTTTTTATTTAAAGGGGCTCAAAATTGGAGTTGCATAAAATGAGACATATCTCAAATTAGGAACCCAAGTATCTCAAAAAGTGTATTATTTAGTTTTGTGTAGGGGCCTTTTTTGAGTCCCAGGATCCAGCCTTTTTTCCAAGGAAATTAACCAACTGGCCAAACGCTATTCAAGGTGTTTTAACTTAAAAGGTGATTACGTTTTTAAGATCTTTTTCTTATATTTGACGCCTCAAAAGATAAACCTGAAGTTCTTTAATAAATTAATAACTCATAAATAGTATTTTAACTTTAGTGGTTTTTTCAACTCTGCAGCTCCAACTAAACTAAATCTACTTGCTGCGGTCTCTCTTTGTGCATTCTTTCCTCCCATTAATGAATAGTGGCGCCGCGAAACGGAAGTAAAAATCCATATCAACTAAATTGAACTAATAAAATAGTTTTGTAATAATAAATAAGAACATTACTGTTATGAATATCTTTATTAATTATCTTAATCAATTTCTTATTTTCTTAACCTCATACTTAAAATCGTGATACATTGAAATATAAATACAATTTTTATATACTTATCCTAGAGTTTCATTGCGTTTACGAAAACTAATTTACCAAGCTAGTTTTGTCATTATAATGAAATATCTTCTAAGTTAAACTTAATTGCAAGCAAACAAAACAACAGTTATATGGGTAATAAGTTAACCCTTTTTAAGAGGTAGTTAATTAACTAGATTTTGGTATTTGCTAAACATCGTTTTATAAATTTTCTATGTTTTATTAACCTGCTAAATTCTACCTTATAATTAGCCTCTTTGTTTAGGTAAGTATTTACTAAATACTTGCCTTAACTAATAACTTAAGTACATAAACGTATAGGCTCAATCTTTATGCATCACAATTCAACCTTTTCATCAATCTATAGAACACCTGCTTACGTTTGGTATAACGAACAACGAGCGATACGCACGCTCTATAGCTTGCTAATGTATATTCTAAGATTTTATGTAAGTGTAGAAAATGCGATTAAAATGATTATTTGCTGTTTCATCCGTTTTCTCGTGAGTAAGTGTATTAACACGATAAAAATGGTCTGGAAAGATTATTCAATTTAACAATCTTATCAAAAGTTTCTACTTAACATTTGTATAACCTATATATAAATTAACTTATATAAAGTTTATTGTTTACCGGGATTATTTACGAAAACGATTAATTTTTTGATAAATTTTATCGAGCTACTTTTGTATTTTATATCTTTTTTTTTAACCTTGTAAGGACACAACTAACTGGTGTCCGATACATTGTAGTATAGCTTATTTTGTTAACGAACTGTCTGGAAATTCGATAAGATTAGAAGTTAATATCTATACAATATAATAATATAAAAAAATAATCAAAGTATTCTTCGTTAGATAGATTCTGATGGTTAATCATATTTGGTATTCTACACAAAATTTATCCGCTTGAAAATAAAAGCTAGTAATTTTTGATTCTCTACTTGCATTTTTAGAAAGTGACAAAAACGTTTAAAAAAACAATAAATCGTTTTCAATTGAATATCCAAATTCATAAAGTTTCGTCATTTTAAGATGACGAAGCGAGTGCTGGAAGTCGTGAATCAAATAGGTAATGGAGTGAAAAATTAAGCTGTCGCTCTACATGAAGTATTGAAAACGATAAAAATATTGCAACCTGAAATGAACATAGCCTTATAAAAGATTGAGAAGATATGCTATCAAAATTTTCATGGTATGCGAGTAAGAGTGACAAAAACTGTCTACTTGATAATAAGTGGATAGTATGGCCCAAAGATATATTGCCGTGTAGTAGCGGTCAAGAATATCCACAACCCCATATCCTCCCGTGGGTGTCGTAAAAGGCGACAAAGGGAAACAGGCGGAAAATGGGCAGCAGCATCTTCCTGATAATAGCCAAAATTACTATAAAAAAAACTGCGGTTGCCAACCCGCTCGCGAAGCGTGGCAACTATGGCAAATACCCCCCAATGATTAAAGCAACAAACAGATGGTCCCCAGTCCCCGGCGACCCTGCTATTCTAGGCTACGGTGGCGACCATGGTATTGGCGGGGCAGGGGGTGCTAAGAATCTCCGGTGGAGGTTCGGTTGCCACCTTAGACGACTTGACCTGGGCAACGTACAACGCACGCACCCTGAGGACTGACGAGAAGATCGTGGAGCTGGAAGAAGAGATAGACAAGTTGCGCTGGCATATTATAGGATTATCCGAAGTCCGAAGAGAGGGGGAGGACACGGTAATCCTCGAATCCGGCAACTTGCTCTATCACCGGGAGGGCGACCATCTGTCCCAAGGAGGTGTCGGATTTATCGTCAACAAGTCTCTCGTTAACAACGTTGTAAGATCGGGAGTGTTTCGACGAGGGTTGCGTACCATATACTCAGAATCACCAAACGGTATTCGCTGAAGTTCATACAGGTTTACGCACCAACCTCGGTACACCCCGATGAGGAGGTAGAGGAAATGTATGATGATATCTCTAGAGCCATGCATTCCTACAAAACCCAATATACGGTGTTAATGGGAGACTTCAATGCAAAACTAGGCACAAGAGATAACGGTGAGCTGAAAGTAGGGAAATTCGGAATAGGGCAACGGAACCAAAGGGGCCAGCAGCTGGCCGACTTCATGGAGAAAGAGGGACTCTTTATGATGAACTCTATCTTCAAGGAACAGGAAGTGGACCTGGTCGAGCCCCGACGGTTCGACAAAAAATGAGATTGACTTCATTATGACGACCAGACGACAACTGTTCAGTCTGTTCAGTGTCTCAGTGATCGCGAGGGTGAAAACCGGCAACGATCACAGAATGGTTAGAATCACACTGAACCTAAATGTTAAGTTGGAGCGGTCTCGTCTAATGAAGTCAACGCTCCGTCCTCCTCGTGCTCTAATCCAAAGTCCCGAAACCTTTCAACTCGAGCTACGAAACCGTTTTCAGTGTCTAGAAGATTGCAATGCAGTGGACGATATGAATGATAAGCTCACGGAAACTGTCCATGCGGTCGGAGCTAAGTTTTGCAAGACCCTCCGCAGAAGTAAACAAAAACTCTCCGATCACACTCTTAATCTCATGGCTGTAAGACGGGATATGAAGCTACAGTCTTCAGTAGATTTGACAGCATACAGGCAACTGAACAGACAGATCTCCGAATGCATGCGGTGGGACTTAGGCAACTTTAATACTGCTCGTATTAAAGAAGCGATTGAGCGGAACCAGGGCTCCAAAGTCTTTACTAGAGATCTGTCTGCCAAAAAGAGCCAACTGTCGAAGCTGAAGACCTAGTTTGGCAGCGACATTTCCAGGACACCTGAGATTTTGAGTGAGATTGAGAGGTTCTATGGGCAGTTGTACACATCATGGTTGGAGCAACACGCAAGTGTGAGTAACGATCCAAGAGCGAGTCTTATCCGACACTATTCCGATGATATCCCTGCCGTCAGTCTGAGCGAGATTAGAACGACTCCCCAGCACCTTAAAAACGGCAAGGGCCCAGGCAAGGATGTAATTACAGCGGAGCTTCTGAAAGCGGGTGGAAAACCAGTACTTAAAGTCCTTCAGAAGCTCTTTAAAACCGTCCTCCATGGTGGCATTACACCGGAGGCGTGGAGCAGAAGTGCAGTGGTCTTGTTTTTCAAGAAAGCTGACAACGCTCTCTTGATGAACTGCATACTAATTTCCCTTCTGTGCCGCGTCTACGTGCTGTTTTCGGGAGTCATTACGAATCGTCTCGCGCGCAGACTTGACGACTTCCAGCCTCCTGAACAAACCAGTTTCCGAAAATGATTTAGTACCAAAGACCACATACATACCTTACGGCAAAGTCTACAGAAGTCCAAAGAGTACAATTTGCCACTATGTCTGACGTATGTGGACTATGAGAAAGCCTTTGATTCTGTCGAAATTTGGGCGGTGCTGCAGTCCCTTCAGCGGGTGCCAAGTTGACTGTCGGTATATCGAATTGCTGAAGTGTTTGTACCGTAGAGCTACGATGGCTATCCGAGTACAGAACCAGAGTACAAAACCTATCCAATTGCAGAGAGGTGTAAGACAGGGTGATGTTTTATCCCCGAAACTCTTCACCGCTGCATTGGAAGACGTTTTCAAGCTTCTGGACTGGAAAGGATACGGGTATTAACATTAATGGCGGAGTAAATCACTCACCTCCGATTTGTCGACGATATAGTCCTTATGGTAGAATCGCTGGAGGACCTAAGCACTATGCTCAATGACCTCAATAGTGTCTTCCAACGGATAGGTCTTAAGATGAACATGGACAACACAAGATTATGTTTAATGTCCATGTCACACCTATGCCGGTAGTTGTTGGTAGCACTAAGCTCGAAGTTGTTGACGAGTATGTTAACCTGGGACAAAGAGTCCGACTAGGTAAGTCCAATTTCGACCGAGAGGTCAATCGACGTATTTAACTAGGTTGGGCAGCGTTCGGGAAATTACGGCACATCTTCTCATCAGGTATACCTCAAAACTTAAAAACGAGACTGTACAACCAGTGCGTGTTGCCAGTGATGATATATGGAACTGAGACGTGGTCCTTCACTGCTGGCCGGATGAGGAAGCTCAAGGTGGGCTCAGCAAACTATGGAGAGGGCTATGCTCGGAGTTTCTCTGCGTGATAAACTTAGGAATGAGGATATCCGCAGTAGAACCAGAGTAACCGACATAGCCCAACGGATTAGTAAGCTGAAGTGGCAGTGGGCCGGCCATATAGCTCGAAGGACCGACAACCGATGGGGAAGAAAGGTTCTCGAGTGGCAGCCTCGTACCGGTAGGCGAAGTGTAGGGCGTCCCCCCACAAGATGGAGTGACGACCTGGTAAGACATGCAAGAAGTCGATGGATGCAGGTGGCTCAGGACCGTGCTTTGTGGCATTCTTTAGGGGAGGCCTATGTTCAGCAGTGGACTTGTGAAGGGCTGTTATGATGATGATGATGATGGCCCAAAGACACTTAATCTATCATTACTTAGGTTCAAAACACCGATGTATTGTAACCCTTGAGGATTAAGGTTAAATTCCCCTATTACCTGTGAATGGGTTACCAGTTATCGTTAAGTAAAACTTAAATTTGTCACTTAACTTTTAATTTTTTACTTATGTAGATAGTTTATTTAATATAATTTTTCGTCGCTTTTAAAAATGTTAAGTGAAATAAAGTTAGAATAGTGGAGGTATTCAAGCCGACTTCGTTTGGAAAGAAGAAATTTAAAACAACGTTGAAAACCTTTACAATGGGAAAAAATATAAAAATATTTTTTAATGTCGCTTTTAAATACAAAACAGCAACTTTTATTGGTTTAATAAATATCATGATATATAATATTATGAATTAAACTTGCAAATAGGTAGTAGAGCTTCATACTTTTGTACACGTCCCATAAAATTTAAATGCCAAGTACAAGGGTAACAAGTCGCAGTTATTTACATTAATTAATACTTACGATGTCATATTTGGATCAATACAATTAATTTTCTCATTTTGTGCAGTTTCGTGGTCACTTGGAAGAGAAGGCCAATTAGGCCTCTTAAAATCTTGGCGTACTCAGAAGTGTGGGACAGCATTTAATGCCCGCACACCGCCTGCAATTTTACAAGGCGCAGGTTGGGCCTCACATGGATTACTCTTACCATCTCTGGGCTGGGGCTCCCCAGTACCAGCTCCTCCTACTTGACCGCATCTAGCACAGAGCGGCTCTAATGGTTGACGATCGAGTCCTTTCCGATCAGCTCGATTCACTGACGTTGCGAAGAGATGTTGCATCTCTGTGCATTGTCTATCGCATTTACCACGAGGAATGTGCTGAGAAATTGTTAGGATTAATCCCAACCGTCAAGTTTCACGAACGCACATCGCGG